>JAQIXP010000443.1:0-26182 GCA_034700285.1 Proteroiulus fuscus
ACCACCAACGGTTACAAAATGGGACTCAAAAATAGTCTCTATGGGCGTTTAACATTAGTGAAACCCACCCTTAACAATGATGTTTAAGTCACTGTAGACGTGGGAGTCTCCTGATAGTGGGATAATTCTCCCCACCAAATGGCAATATGATAAGCTGATCGTATGGTACTGCATTGAATTTATTTTACAGGAAGTAGCATCAAGTTTTATTTTTATCGCAGATTTTATTTTAAATCTGAGTAAACTCTAGGCCTACTCTACGTTAGTGCTTCTTAAACATTTTACATTTACGACCCCTTTTTGTACCAAGTATGTTTTAAAAGTGCTCCCACAGTTAATTACATGACCCCTTTAGACGAGGGTCGCGACTCACACTTTAAGAACCACTGCTCTATGTAATTCATTCCAGGGACCCAGCACCTTTTTTTAAGGTTTTGTCATATCATATTATATGATAGATAATAAACTGATTACCGGTATAGTCGAGGCAAAATAAGTTTGTGCATGCCTGTGCAAGGGGTGGCACTAGGTTTTTTGAACAGGGGGTACTGCAGGCCAGCGGGCGCCCTATGATCCCAGCCAGGGCTGCACACAGAAATTCATTTCTGAGGGGGGGGGGGGGGGAAGCTGGAGGGAACCCACCCCAAGATTTTTGTCAAAATTTTAGGCCGCAGGTGAAAATTTGAAGGTTTTGTATATGTAATTGTAAACATTGATACAAAATGGCGCCGCAGGCGATTTTTTTTGCTGAAAATAACTCAAAAGTGGGCATAAGAATCACCAAAAGTGCCTATTTCGCCATTTTATCAATGTAGTATTAGTCTAAAAAGATTTGTGGATTTGGGGGATGTGGCGCCCCCCTACGTGTGGCTCTGATCCCAGCTAAAATCGTCTTCGGAAGATTCAAATTTTTTTGCAGGTATATAAACTTCTAGGCTTAAATTGAAGAAAAAAAACTATAACTGAATTCTGAATTTCTGCACATTTATGTAACAAAAAGCTACATAAATTGATTAGAAAATATGCTTTTTTTTATACAACTATTCTGCTTCACTAGATGGCAGCAAACTTGTTAAATCAATACAGAAAACTGCATAAGAAATGCAGAAAAACTGCATGTTTAGAAGAATTAAAGTATGCATACATTTTCTATACATGAGAAATCTGCAAAAAGTAGGATTTTGTGTCATAAACATTCAAAAATTTTGACTTCTACAACAGTTTTTTCTTCAATTGCAAATTTTTTCAATTGCAATTTTCTTCAAATTGAAAATCAATTACAGAAATTCGACTTTCTGCACTTTTTTTGTTGGGACACTAAATATGTAGACATGTGGATAACATTGACAAAAGATCCAAAAAGCGATTTCTGCGCCTCCTGACTAGCACGGGTTTCACCAACCCCTACCCCTGCCCCCAGTCCCCCCACCCACCCGATTTCACGATTTGGCGCCCCCCAAGCGATTGAACGGGATACAGCTGTACCCCCTGTACCTCGGCTGGAGCCGCCAGTGACCGGTACTCCACCTAAAACCACCGACCTTATATTTTTACAGTACTGCATGTGAAATAACATCTGATGGCTTAGCGCACAAACTTTTAGGCCTACCGAATGAGCCATTGGGATAATATGGCTCATTTGCTACTTGTGCTCTAAGCCATCGACATCATACCATAAAATTTAAACACAGATAAATGGAACTTGAGATTGTTGTTTAGGTTTGTAGGAATTATACCTGGACAGAATATACTACCTCGTACACTTTTTAAATGTGTACTTTAGTCGTTGAGGGACTAGCACTCCTGTCTGGAATTTGGGAGACCTACATAGGTTCAATTCCCAAAATCGGATGCCTTAAATTAACAGCGGTTTTTCATGGTTTCTCCAAGCAAATGCACAAGCAAATTCCTAAAGTCAGGCACGACTGCATTCCCTGTTTCCCCTGTATTTCCAACCAACTACCAGAACATTCTTCAAACAAAATAATGCTGTGCAAAGTTCAAGATTGTAACTATACAGTATATAATTACTCCTAGTTCTATTTTTGTTAATATATACTATTGGGTGCTTGATTTCAGCTGTCTACTACAACTAATTAAGAAACCGCTATATCCAAATCAAGAACGACAAGAACTTAAAGGCAGTTATGATAAAATTTAAAAAAAAATATCTGAATGGGTCTATTTAAAGCATGGTTTGAACTTACAATGAACGACCTTGCAATAGTCTCTGGTTCATTTAGGAAGAAGCAATACAAAACGCTTAAGAAAAATTTAACCGCAAATTAATTATTCAAAAACGGTTGGATTTTTTGGATGCTTCTGGATGATACGTTAAATCAAGGATTCCCGGCAAAATTTACCTAATCATAATAGCTTTAAAACTTGTTGATCAGTAAGGCGATTATAAATGACTGAATGTTTATTCAATGATTATAACAATATATTAGAATATTTACCTTTTTTATCAGCTAAAGATTTATCCGAAGAGCCGTACGCCGCCATTTTCAGTTTTCAACATGGAGCCCGACGTTGTGCATGAATCTATTAGTAAATTCCCGTAAATCAGTGAATCAATTTAAATCACAAGATTCATTGTAAATCAGAATGCCACGGTGGTATCTCGGGACATGACGTCATTATAACTGACGACAATCGTCCTTGCTATGACGATCGATTACGGTACAATTTTCCTAGAAAATGACAAATAATCAAACATAATCAGTTTTAGTCATCTTTTCATAATAACTGATTGCATGAATTTGAAAAAAAAAGAGATAATTTGGAGTAAAATATTTTTTATATTGCGAATGGGATGGGATTGAACCCGGGGATCAGTGAATTGAACGAGCAGTCTGCATTTTTCTATTAGCACCTTGGTCTAGTTTAGATAGTTTGTTTTGAATATTTGTCAAAATAGCTGAAAATCTAGTTTAAAATATTGAGGACGTTCCTTTGATTAATATAAAAGTATTTTGATGTAAATCTTGACATGTTTGAAATAACTACTTTTGGACTATAGATTTTTAAATTAAGTCATCCAAAGCAAGTTCGAAACGAAAGTCAGAGTTGGAGACATTTCTAAATTTTTTGATGAAAGTAGGCTTATGCGTTATAAATATTGTTGCAATGAAGTTCGATGAACAATTTTAAATTCGTAAGTTTAACTAAATTTTTGTTGTTTATGTTTTTTTGTTAACTTCTGATAATTGCTGACAATCAAAAATGGGAATGAGAGCCAAAATAGATTGTCTGAAATCGCTGTTATAAAAGTAAGTGTTTTAGAACAAGGGCTCCCCGCCATTTTGATTTTAAGTTGCAGGTCAGCAAGCAACCAAGTAAAAATTAAAAACAATCTGAGAAAATTTGACTGTAGTATTAAGAAATATTAATGGTTTGCGATTGACTACACCCCCGCATGCAAAGTAATACCGTGCCGTACGTTACAAGTTACGTAGAAAAAATAAAAAAAAAATCTTTGATCGCTTTGCTCAAACATGATTAAAATACCTTGAACTAATTTTCTGATATCTGTTTCGTAATGGGATTAAACATTCCTTCCAGTAATTGTGCTGCATAGTCCTAATAACAGAATGCCCTTACATGACTCATCACGCATTGATCTTTGCTACTTTAAATTCATGCTCGAGTATTTGATTGGTTTTTGCAACTAGTTTGTGTGATGCAAGTATACCTTAATTAGTCCAAATTTGACCTTATCGTTCAAACCATAAGTAGAAAGCTAGGTATAAATGTGTACAATATTTATTATGCACACTATTGTAGGGCCTACCTGTGTAGCCTAAAGTAATTAAAATTTGATTTCTCATAAATTGATTAAAGTTACTGTCTTTGTGTGCAATTGAAGTCATTATTGTAGGATTTCTTTGTAAACAAATGGCTATTCAAAAAGTCATAATTGTTTTAAAAAAATTAATAAAAAGTCATAGTGTGCTTCAATTGTCTAGTAGACTACATTGAAGTCCTTCTTGTTGTTTCAGATCAACTTCAGGCCTCATTTTTGTTTACCAATAATCAACGTTGTGTATGATAATAAGGTTACATTCCGATTTTTTTCAACATAAATTTCAATAGTTTTATGCGAGGTATGTTTACCATTTGAAATCCGTTTGAATGCTGTATGCCTCCAATCAGAAATAAGTTACCCTGCTGGTTTTTTATCCATTCCAGGAAATCAGTTAACAAGCTTTTAACTACGTCTAATTTAAGCCATGAGTAGTTCAAATTCCAGCCAGAGGAATCATAATCCTCACGGCTTAAGATACATAGATTTGGACCAAATATGGGGTGATCTACGAGAGGGAATAGAACAAGTGTATCAACGCCAAGCAATGTCTAAAATGAGATATATAGAGCTTTACACGTATCCTTCCTATCTTATGTTAAAGGGATCTGAATGTGTTTTTGGCGTGAGATTGGTTTCTTTAACTTTTTTATTAGCCATGTTTATGATTACTGTACAAGTGTACATCAGAGCAATGCTCGCACCACTTCTGCCAAGCCCAAAAAAGGTCAGCCCACAGGAGGGGCTCAATTCGTAGGCCTGGAACTGTATAAAAGACTACGCGACTACCTCAAGACTTACTTAGTAAATCTTCTTAAGGTATCTTAATCTTTATTGGTCTAGCTTGGGATTAGCCATTTGAATTGGATTTTGTTTTTGTGTGTTTGGTCTACAACTTGCTTTCTTATTATGTGTCTTAGGATGGCATAGATTTAATGGATGAAGATGTGCTAAGATTTTATACCAGACGATGGGAGGAATACCAATTTTCCAGTAAGGTCCTTAATGGTGTATGTGCCTATTTAAATCGGCATTGGGTGCGACGAGAATGTGACGAAGGGAGAAAGGGAATTTATGAAATATACCAAGTATGGTTTTCATTTTTTAATTATTCAGATCTATTCTACTATCCTTAAATCTGTTCATTCAAATACTTTTGTTTTAATAGTTGGCCTTGGTAACCTGGAGGGATAACTTATTCAGACCATTGAACAAACAGGTAAGTGCTGCTCTTTTTTTTTTAAATAAGCAATCCTGCAAGTGAATATTTCTAACGTTTCTAATGCTCAATATTTTTGCCAAAGTTGATCTTTCTTCAATGTTTATGTTAAATTTAGGTCACCAATGCAGTGTTAAAATTAATAGAGCGGGAAAGAAATGGCGAAACAATTAACACTCGCCTTGTTAGTGGGGTTATGAACTGTTATGGTATGCAACTCTTTTTGAGTAACACGAGTAATTCCTAAATCTAGATCCGAAATTAGCTTATCACACGTATGATGCATTTACTTACAGTTGAATTGGGCCTTAACGAAGATGATCCCTCGGCCAAGGGACAAATCCTATCCGTGTACAAAGAATCGTTTGAAGATGCTTTCTTGGCAGATACTGAGAGATTTTACAATCGAGAGTCGGCCGAGTTTCTTAGTCAAAATCCTGTGACAGAATACATGAAAAAAGCTGAAACCAGGCTTTTGGAAGAGCAAAAACGTGTCCAGGTGTACTTACATGAAACTACCTTGGATCCACTGGCAAAGACTTGCGAGAAAGTCCTCATCGAAAAACACATGGAAATTTTCCACCAGGAGTTTCAGCACCTTCTTAATAATGACAAAAACGATGGTGCGAAACCATTTTGCAATTGCTCATTAATGTTTCCCCGTTTCTATGTTCTTATTTACAGCTATACATTATCTTTCGTAGATCTGGGGCGTATGTTTCAGTTAGTTTCAAGGATTCCCGATGGTTTGGGACAGCTTAGAAATTTATTAGAAGCACACATTCATCATCAAGGCCTGACAGCAATAGAAAAATGTGGCGACTCGGCCCTCAACGTGCGTTAAGTCATTATCATTAAATTGTTTCCTTGTCCAACTCTTATTTCTCGTTATCTGCATTACCTATTTCAGGATCCTAAGTTATACGTAAAGACCATTTTAGAAGTCCACAAAAAATATAATGCTTTAGTTTTGACCGCCTTCCACAACGACTCTGGATTTGTGGCTGCATTAGATAAGGTGAGTGAGGCTTGTGTGGTATTAAACAACTTCTCAAAAATAGCATTTGCTCATAGGCATTCGTTTGTTTGTAGGCCTGTGGCAGATTTATTAATAATAACTCTATTACGAGAATGGCAAATTCGTCCAGCAAGTCCCCAGAATTGCTCGCAAAGTACTGCGATTTGCTGCTAAAGAAAAGTTCAAAAAACCCCGAAGAAGCGGAGTTGGAGGATACACTAAATCAAGTCGTAAGTTAATTATATTAAGTGACGCTAACCTGGGTTTAATTTTCAAGGGCAGCAGGCTTGCAATAGTTCTAACCAGGTAAATGTTGGGATAGTACCCTGCAGTGCGTGTAAAAACTGTTTATAGGATCGTAGCAAAGTTGATACTGGAATTTACCTTAAGATTGCGAGTGAATGATGGATCCATCACATTTTCTTTGTTTACTATCCTCAGATGGTAGTCTTCAAGTACATTGAAGATAAAGATGTATTCCAGAAGTTTTACAGCAAAATGCTGGCTAAGAGATTAGTGCAGCACATGTCAGCTAGCGATGATGCTGAAGCCAGTATGATATCGAAGTTAAAGGTGAGTCAGGGTTTACATCAGCCATTTATATACCTGAAAACAATTTAATAAAATAATTAAATGGACCAATAATATTTCTTCTTTAAAATTAACTAATTCCTATCTAAAACTTGATTTTTTTTCCCTTATAGCAAGCTTGCGGTTTTGAATATACGTCCAAACTACAACGGATGTTTCAGGACATCGGAGTAAGCAAAGACTTGAATGAGCAGTTCCGTAAACACTTGAGCAACTCCAGCGAACCTTTAGATTTGGACTTCAGCATCCAAGTGCTCAGTTCGGGATCATGGCCTTTCCAGCAGTCGTGCACGTTTTCTTTGCCTGCGGAGGTAAGTCTTCGTTTAAAAAATAGGACATCAAAAATGTGTTTGAATGGTAATATGCATCAATCACATTGGTTCTAGCTGGAACGTAGCATACATCGATTTACGACGTTTTACAGCGGCCAACACAGCGGGCGTAAACTAAACTGGCTTTATCAAATGTCCAAAGGGGAACTGGTGGCCAACTGTTTCAAAAATAGATATACGCTACAGGTAGAACATCATAAACTTCAATTTGTTTCGAAGATTTCCCGGTTTTAAGTCTTAACTAAATGAAATTTTGTTGTATTCTTTAGGCCTCTACGTTTCAGATGGCAGTTTTGTTGCAGTTCAATACCGATGACAATTTCTCTTTACTTCAGTTACAAGAAACCACTCAAATCAAGATGGACATATTGATCCAAGTGGTACAAATCTTACTAAAGTCCAAACTCTTGAAATGTGCGGATGACGAAAACGACTTACGGGCCACTTCTGAAGTTTCGCTTAACTTGACCTATAAAAAGTAAGTCAAAATTAGACGTCGTTCATCTTGTTAAAGGGTGGAAAATAATTTTATGATTATTACCTTCACAGTAAGAAGTTTAGGGTGAACATTAATGTTCCAATGAAAACTGAAACCAAAGTAGAACAGGAAACAACTCACAAGAACATAGAAGAAGATAGAAAACTCCTTATTCAGGTATGATAACATTATTGGGAAGCAAATTTTTAAACTCCAGGGTTGGCACTGAATCGGAAAACCTTTTAATCTGCCTTTGTCAGTAATTTATTAAAAAGAAATAGGTGATGAAAATTTTATTTTTAACTAATGTAGGCAGCAATAGTGAGAATTATGAAGATGAGAAGAGTGCTTAAGCATCAGCAACTTTTAGGAGAAGTTCTCACACAATTATCTTCAAGGTTTAAACCCAGAGTGCCTGTGATCAAGGTAAGAGGTTATCCTTAAACATTAAAACTTCTTTTCACATGCGATCGGCAGTTTCATGCCAGGTTCTTATTTTTTTTCCAGAAATGCATAGATGTTCTCATTGAAAAAGAATATTTACAGAGAACCGATGGCGAGAAGGATTCCTATAGCTATTTAGCCTAGTAATACTGGCTCTTAACTGCCCTCAACAAACGAGATCTTGAAAGCAAGCAACACAACACGCCTTTTTAAGATCTTAAATTTGAACATCGTTATCATTAATCGGTGGCCTTTTTTAAAAGAAGAAATACTTGTACCCCACAATTGCACAAGCAGTGAGTCGAGGGGTTCTACGGGCAAACGTGACAAATTTTAAAAAGGGCTCTGTTAAAAGTTGCAGTGACTTTTAACTTTGTACAGAGTGCAAGGACTTAGTTTATTGTTAATTACAGTGCTTTTCTTTTCTGTCTTTTTTTTTTCTTCGTCAATGAGCCTTTCGATTCGTTATCCTCATTCCGTACTTCCCTTCCCCCAAAAAAATTCAGTGTAAAAAAGATAATAAAATTGTTTGGTTAATGGATTTTATATATAATTTATGTGTATAAACGGTTATTTAAACAACGACAAACAGACAATTTTGTTTGTAAATGATATCATATTGAAAATTGATGTCATTTAACACACAGAAAAAGTCATACCTGTTATAGAAATTTTTTTGGCGATGACTTCTTGCTTAGGATTACCAGGAAGAGTAGAACGATGCCGATAACTAAGCCAGCACCAATTAATGTTGAGCTCTTAAAATTCAAAAGTATTTCATTACTAGAAAAGCTTAAATTTCAATGATCTTAACAGTTTTAAGAACAGGATCGCCACTGATTGCAATCAGCCAAGAAAAGTTAAGCATAGTTATGTAAACTAGCTCATTTTTTTTAAAATGTAAGAAAAAAGTCAGAATTTGATAGTTTAAATTTAAAAAACTTTCAGCCTGTTTTTACAAAATTTAAAGACAGTATAAGACCTGCTTGATTTATTCGTAAATCCCAAATTGTAGGTAAGGAAAATTATTGAATTTTAGTTCTTGATCAGTAAAAGTCATGTAAAATGTCATTAGAAGTTGGGAAAAGCTAGGTGGGAATGATAAATCATTAGTGACAAGTCAGGCTGAGAAGTTTTAGTTATGTAGAGGCAACCCTGTAATTATTTTTTAATTTTGTATAGGCTACTCACCTCGAGATTTACAACTTTAGTTAGGAGTTGATCACTAAATGAAAAAAAAAAAATTTCGTACATTTAGTAAGAATTGAAATGATTGCACAGCAAAAAAATAAAGATACATAAATGTTGATAATTACAATGGACTTGGAGGTATGGGTACAGGTACACCCATGACATTTTTATACCAGCCTTGAGCAAATGCAGTAAGTGACGTAACATCCAACTTTTCTATTGAATATTCGTACACTTTTCCCAGTCGCAAACTAAAATAATTAATAGTGACTATAATTTAGTGAAAAAAACTATCGATCTTAAATAATTGTGCTGCGTACATATAAAAACAAGACTTACAACAAGATCGTAAGACTTTTTCCAATATTAAAACGCTCAGTTAAGCTAGGATTTGAACTAATGTCAACAAAGGCAACATTGCGCTTGCCCGTTAATCTGATCAAAAAAATTATATTTACATTACTATATTAAACGATTCATTGATTTACCTATCAAATATGCTTACTTTGATGCAGTGGTTTCAAAAACAGGTTGCAATTTTTGGCACGAATCTAGATGACTCTCACAACTAGATTAAAGATTCAAAAACATTGAAAATTTAAGTTTCATTGGATACAATATCATCCTCACTTTTTCATACTACTTACAAGAAAACCAGCCAATCCCCAGTTGTAGCACCACTCGCTGCTTGAGTTAGGTGTTCAAAATTGTCATCGTTGAGGGATTTCAAAGCTTGTTCTTTGTTGAAAGAAATCCACTCTTCGAGTGCTGCAGCTTCTCTTGGTCCTAGAGAACAAATTGAAGGGCCAAATTTTGCATTTTGAAAGACTGTAAAACAACCTTGACTGCGTAACTTATATCAGAATAATTACCATCATAAATTAAAGGTTTCGAATGCCGATAAAAAAGTATGGCTGGCTTGTCGGTTATGCCATACTGTTGAGGAATTTCGGTTCCGACCATTCTAACAAATGTGACTTCCAACAGGGAATCACTCATGCTGGCAGCCAATTGTGCAACTTCTAGCTCAGCATCTTTGCATGCCTGGCATTCATTCTCCACTTTCATTTATTAAAATAAAAAAAATAAATTAAGCATTAACATAAAATTAAAATATGTAGGTCCAGCAATTAAGTGCCAATTGCCCAATATTACATGCTGCTAAGATATATTTAAACCTCTATATATATATACTTCCTATTTCTGTGATTTAAACTGTTTTTTGAATGAAATGTCAATGTGCTCAAAATAGAAGCAGCTTGCAATAAATTTAATAAAAAGAAAACAGAAAGAAAATGTGTCAGCTGTTTATGCAGATTCCAAAGTGGAGGATTGTTTACAACTTGAAACTTACCAAACACTACAAGTAAATATTCATTTATTTTGGCAAACTGCAGCAAAGACTGACTAGAAATTGTTTTCAGTATTGCAGAATTGACTTGCACAAAGCATAGATACGTAAAAAATATAAAAATTGGAATTAATTTAGGAAAAATCATGGTTTTAAATAATCACAAGCAAACTAATTTACAATTCTTCAAATCGGCCACATAAACAATTGCACGCAAAACGGCGCTCCGGCCTATGGACAAAACTGGTGGCTTTCGCTATGTTGCTGGTAAAAATTGGTGCGGTGCTCCACTGTTGCAATAATTTTTCAATTAATTTGTGAAATTTAAAGACCGAAGATTTATAATTTGGTAAGTTAAACCGACACTTTATAATTAAACTATTTACTATGTTAAGAAATAGCAGTAAGGTTTACTTGATTTAGAGAAAACAGCGTTAATATGACTGGTGGTGCAAAAAAGCTTCACCCTTTTCCATTGATCTATCATGCCTGTCAATACTGGAACATTTGCCATGTTATTAAAATAAACCAAGAAAGTTATTTTGTGCATTGTTTAGACTAAAAATAAAATCTCACATCAATAGACAGTATGCTTCACGTATGGTTAAAATACAGAGTTAGTTTTTCATGTCTCTTATTAAAATATGCCATATAGATAGGCCTACAGTAAATGTTTTGCAACTCATTGACATTGGTAACCTTGCTTTCCCTTTTAATCATTAATTAATTGCTGCATGCAAGATATTTTCTTTGACCAGTTTCTTGGTCATGTGCATCTGACTTATCTGAGTTGGAAAAAAAGATTTTTCTGTAGTGCATAGGCTACCATCTATCTGCTTGGTTTTTTTTTTTATTGAAGGGTAAATTTATCTGGTATTTTATGGCGTTTCTTGATCAAATATTTCGTTATATTTGGCTACTGCAATTCATTTATTTTTATGATTTTAGTTAGAAATTCTCTATTTACATTTTGACATGCTCAACACACCCCATAGTGAAAAATGCTTTAGGTCAATGAGCTGAACTCGCCACTATACATGTATGTAATAGATGGTCCAGGTCACCTAAGGCGTTATTAAAAGAAATTATAGTGCAAAATTGGAGTTTTTTTTATTAAACTCTTGCCGCATTTCTCTACGTGTCCAGCTGTTTTCTTTTAAAGCATCTCAACATGATAATCAAGTGTAATTTAAGAGATGAATTGGATTGAATGTATAGTTGCAGGTGTTTCCATGCTACTGAATAAAGTGACTAGTGCATATTCAAAGAAATAATAAATTGGAATATTTAATGAAGCTGCACTAGAACAGAGGGCACGTAAAATGTAGATGGGAATTTTGACATTTACTCAAACCAAAAATGTGGCTATTTTACAATTTTGATTGAGCATCAATTTTAAGTGTAAATTTTAATTTGAATGAGATGTCAAGGATCGTTCAGTAACTCGTACAATCACTTCAGTTTACCTCTGTAATTGCAAGTTTCCTGGAAGCTATTTGTTCTAAATGAACACCTTAAACGTGATGTTGAAATGTTTGAATAAAGGCACATGACATATTGTACCATCTGTCATATATAAATATAATAATCTACATTATTTCACTTGCATGGGTATTATTTGATATGATATCTTTAAAACCCAATAAACTCTTCAGATATTTTTATGGAATAATTAACAAACTGGTGGAACCCAGTTTTTTTTTATCATATTAATAGTGCAATACATGAAGTATGCATACAAATTGTTTAAATTTAAGGGAATTTAGGAGTTGATTAAATTAAAGTAACTAAATAACATTAGTGATGCAAATGTTTTACCTAGGCCTATACCAATGTTATCCAATGCATTTTTAGCCATTTTAATTACAGTAAAGCAAGTGGAATTATAATAGCTTTATCTAACCTTTATCCAAATTCAATTCAACTCAGTACCCTACAATCAGTATATAATTATCATGATACCATTTGGTAGTGGGAGGATACTCCCATGCCAAACAGTTGTGACTTAAACATCATTGTTAAATTGAATTCCTAACAATTTGAAACTATATGTAATTAGTTTTTGTAAATGTTTACAATTAGCATCACAGGTAAACTTGGTTAATACAGTTGCATGGTTGAGAATTTGGATAATCCTATATAGGCCTAATAAGATGGAACTTGCGTGCATGTCCTTTCATTAGCAATGAATGCAAGTTGCATTCATACAATAAAAGGTTTCAAATAGCATAACAATTTTATGATCAACATATTGACAGATAAAATTCTGAATTCCAGGAAATACACAGGGTCCAACCAATGAAACGTTGGTGTGCCTAATTTGCTGAGGTTTAGTCATATATATATATATATACTGATGGCCACAATGTCAAGAGTATAAAATGCACAGGAAAAGATGAATTGTTTTCGTTCAAAAGCCACATATCCTGTGATTCTTTTTGGGTTTCCATGATATATAAGCTGCACTATAGTAATGCTTTTGAGTTTGGCCTAAACTAAATCTGAAGAGGCTAATTATTTTACTTTTTTGTAGGTTGCCAACAATTTGTACATCTAAATTCCCCTCAACATATACTATTGCTCAGAACTTGCAAATTATAATTTTATCGTAGGCCTACAATAAACTGAATCAGTCCACACATATTGATAGTTAAAGCACGGAGTTTCAATGTTAACCATTAAAGAAATGAGTATTACTAGGCCTAGTCTACAGAAAATGAGTTCTGAAAGGATGTCAACTATAGCATATGTTGCACTTCTGGTTTTATCATTTGCAGGGCTGACAAAAAAGGCAAAGTGGCTTCGCAGATTACCACCATAAACATGAGTGAGATTTGGGTGCAGTGTTTTACTTGCTGTTGGACCGAACAACCCCAGCCCGTAAGTGTTGATGTTCAAATTGCTATTTAATCTGCCGCCACTTAGTTTTGAAATGTTATACAAATTCTTCTCCCATTCGACTACTTAAAGAAACGAAGACGGCGGATAGATAGGTCAATGATTGGCGAACCGACAAATTTTCGGCACACTGGTCATATAGGATCAGGAGATATGCATACGGGGGGAGGATCTAATGTAAGTGTTAGTAACATGCTCTTTCTACACATATATCCTGATATTCTTTATATATATCTTTGAAAAATCAAGCTAACCATATAATTTTACTTTTATTCATCTCTTGTAGTTAACAGCTATACAAAATCAGATGAGGTCCAAAGGAGGGTATGAATATGCAGTGCCTGTTAGTATGCAAATAGCTGTGGGAGGGCTTCAAAAATAAGTAAGGTGATAACCCGAATTGAAATTCCAGCATTTTGGGATCCCAAATACTAATAAAGTTGTCTCATATTGCATTTGTAGCTAAGGATTATGCTATTCGAGTGAATGACGATTACAATTAGAACCTGCTTGGTGCCATTATTTTGGGAAACTCCTTCAGTGTGATTGACAAGTTTGCAAAACAACGGCAGAGCTATATTTGCCCAGAGCTGGACTGAGGGTAGCGGACAGCATGGACACCATTGTACATGTCTTTCTTTCCTTTTTTTAAAATGTATATTTGGACTTCCTCTCTTCTTTCCCACTTCCCTTTTTGTAGAATAATTATTGGATATAGTTTTATAGTATACTGTCTTATAAACGCTAGAACTAAATAAATGCAACTTTTGTGTTAAGTGGAAAGGAATATAGTGATAGGATAGGGCATACAGAATCGAAATTAAACAATCATTTTTCCCTAAGCACAGAGCTGGAATTGGGTTTTGGAAACAGGAATTAAGGGATGGGTGTTAACGATAATTTCGCAATGCAATTTAACATCTTATTTCAAACTGGCTCATGCTTCCCTGGTTGCCTTAACCACATCCTGGAATATATTTGGTGACACTAGACATCTCGCCACACGATATGCATTCCTCAATACCTAATGCCATGTTTTTGTTTCATTTTGAATTTAAAAATGTAACTTAAAATTCCCAGCATAGGAAATCTGGCTTTGAACAGTGATAGCAACTATAGTCATGCACCTTTGGCATAATTGTAAATTATATTAGCTATGTTTATTGTGCATTTATCGTTTTAGAGAAATTTACAATTGTGAATGCTGTGCTATTTTTGCACAAATTGCATTCAAATCCATTATCAACATTGTCATTCCAACATCTTTAACTTTTTTCTACTGTAATGACATAATGACAACCACTTTATGGGATAATGTCGATAAACCTTTTCATGTGGGCATCAACAAGAACCGGTACTTTTTAGCGTACAAAATGGCCATCATAGTTCTATCAGTAGGGGCAGCATTTAATCTTTCCTCAATGAAAATGTTTTGTAAAGCGAGTATGTCTAATGAAGATATTCTTCAAAAAATGGGCTTAATTACGTCATTTTTAGGGTATATTTCGTAAACGGGGGACATGATCAAATTTTGCCTCATCTAAAGTTTCATTAAATTTCTTACACAGATTTTTCCATAATGAAAATAAAGATTTTAGAAAAAGAATTTTTGTATGTTAAAAAAACAACTCACCATTAATAAGCAAATCCTTGATTTTAATTCTGAATCCTGCATTTCCATAATATTCCTTTACATCTGAATTACTAGGCAAACCTGAAATAGAAATGGAATTCTTTTTTAAAACTTTTGATACTTTCTTGATGTAAATGTGAACCCTTCACCAATTGATAAGAATCTCTTTTAAGGAATTTAGACATTCCCGTTCTGAACCGTTTATATAAATTTCCTATCAAAATAACCTGAATTTGATGATAAACATTTGTACGACTTTTACACACCACCGAGAATAAATAAAAAAGATGACAGAATTTTTTTCTTTTTATTCTTATTAATAAGACAAATTACATATTACATTTGGAGTTAGTCCTCTTCTTCGCTTTCTTCTATTCCTTTCATTCGTTTCCTTTTAGGTCCTACTTCGTCGTCCGAATCCTCATCTTCCGATAATGCCTTAGCTTTTTCTAGCCGTCGTGCTTTACGGTCATCAATATCCGACGCATCGCTGTCCGACGAATAAATCGGCGGTCGATTTTCTACAAATTAAGCCCACATTTTGTAGATGTAATGCCAATAATACAGAAATAGGATAACGCATACCTCTGACCCCTTTCTTAAATTTATTTTTAATGGCAGCCAACGAGACTGCTCCATCGTCATCCTGATCGTCATCATCGTCATATCTATCAGATTCGAGGTAAGAAGAATTGAGTCCTCGCGATAAGGCCCGTTCCTTCATTCGCCGCTGCTTACTTTCTCTTCGTATAGATGCTTTCAATTTATCCTCCTCTTTCTAACCATATAAGGAAAATTTTTAATGATGCGCACTGGGGAATTTTCTAATATAAAAAAATCTAGATGAATGAATGACCTTAATCATTTCAGAACGATGTGCTTCAGGATCCTTGCCAACATTGGGAAGGATTCTAATCTTTTGGGTCTTCTGACTTCGATCGGCCACGGACATGGTAATTTTGCGGTGAGTGAAGCTGTCGGTGGAATGAGGCCTACGCAAAAATATATGGACGAGGTAATCCCAGAAGTCTGACATTACATATTTTGAAGAGAGGTAATTAAGACCGCATTCTACCTAAACGTCAATTTAGTGCGAAAAACTGCCTGTCCTTGCAATCCAGTCCCTTGTCGAATAAAAAGATGGTTGTGATCACCTTGTAGCAACTGCTTGTGAACGTCAAAGATTTCGGACCCCAAGTGCAACGACATGCTGAGAAATTACGATATATTTGGATCACACGTGTAGATTTAAGCTTTATCAAATCCCGAGCATTATACTGCAATCAGTGTTACCTTCCGTCCGACCACTTTACAATTCTAGCATTGCTTTCTCTGAAAGGATTGCCATCGTTATCAATTTCCCAACGCCAACGCACCGTATTTTCAACTTTTAATTTTAGCCTGGCATGTCCTTCTTCATCTAACACCTCATCTTCGTCTATTTCATCCTCGTATGTTTGGTGATCAAATGGTCTACGTTTAAACAAATGAAACAATTGTCTAAAATTTGCAACTGGTAGCAAGGGCATACCAAAGACATATATCCACACCTAGTTTCCACACTGATGAAGTTAGGTAGCTTAACAAAATGAATTTCTTTCCCCAAATCTGTTCCGATTTTGGGGATCTCCACATCAATTCTCGTTTCAGGTATTTCCACTGGTGGTTCCTCCTGTTCATCATCATTTTCTTCCTGAATTTTACATGACAAAACCAATTTAAATAATTGGAAAACATCCTAGCAAATCTCGACACAAACAAAAGTGGGCCTATCATTAAAAAATTACATCTTGTTGCATCTGGGCAGGGGATCCTCTAGTCGATCCTTCAGCACTTTCATTTTGACGTGCTTTCCCTTCCTCGTTATCACTTCCTGAGCTTATGTCATCGGCATCACCGAATAGATTTTCTGTAGTGTCCATTTCTATACAAAGCAAGATTTCAAGATCACTACAAATGCCAATCCTATTCAACAAAATAGGGAGACCTAACCAAATGCAGTTACATGTAATAGAAATTTAATGGAGTGAGCTTGTGTACTATTTTCAAATTTCTCTCCATAGAACTTCCTATTAATTACTAGGCGTATTTTGGCGATATGACCCTGTTACCATTTGGTAACAGGGTTTGGATATGCAGCGTTTTTCTTGTGGCGTCTGCTGTATTTGTGTTTTGGGTAACCAAAAGGGTTACCCATTCGTGATCTACCTAAATAGGTAGAGTACCAAATGAGATCAAAGAAATTACGGAGTTTTCCTGGGGCCACGGCTTTCTCTCCAATTACAGGTTAGTCATAAGTGTAGAGGAAAAAGTGGTCCCAGGAAAGCTTCGTACAGGAAAATCACGGAGTGAAGAACTTTTGCTTTTTTGTTTGCAACCTATGATGGAGTTAACTACTTGTAAACTGGATGACTACTGCGTGTGACCAGGTAACAACGCCAAAATACGCCTATTGTTTGGCAGATCTCCCATGAAAAAATTTTCACTCACTGGCTGAATCTCGCGAATGTTCGTCATGCTCATTTTCTGAACCGTGAGTGACACTTTTTCCTTCAGCGTCCGAATCATGCGTCGATTTTCCTTCAGCGTCTGAATCATGCGTCGATTTTCCTTCAGCATCCGAGTCGTGTGTAGATTTCTCTTCGATGTCTGAATCATGTGCCGATTTCTCTTCACCGTCAGAATCACGGATTGGAGTTTTACCTTCCACATCAGAGTCTTGAGTCTCAGCTTTTCCTTCATTATCTGAAGCCTGAGAGGGAGTCTTCCCCTCCGCATCTGAGTCCCCTGCAGCATCTTCATCGTCCGATTGATGGTGTTGTGATTCTGCATCCGAATGTGCTTTTTCTGAATGTTCATCTCCATCTGCGTTGGAATGGGCATCCTCCCGTTCCGATTCGACTTCGCTAGCATTACGGCTTTCATTACCAGAGTGCTCCTCTGCAACTTCATGGTCGGAATCTGCTACTCCCGAATTTTCTCGCTCATTGTCGGAGCCAGATTTCTCATTTTCGTCCTCTGATACTGCAATGTCGGATTTGTTGTCATTGTGTTCCATTTCATTGTCAGACTGCTCCCCAGCATTTTCCACTTGCTCCCTGTCAGAACCAGCTTCAGATTCGGCATTTTCATTAGCTGAACCGGCATCATTATCAGATTTTTCAGAAACACTATGGTTTGAATTATCTTCATTGGCAGAACCTGACTTTACGCTTTGATTCTCATCGCCACTCGACTCTTGATCACTGCCCTCCGCTTGATTTTCGTTACCTGACTCGGCATCGGATCCGCCATTCTCCGAATCCGCATTTCCATCACCCTCGTTATCTGACCCTTCGTTTTCAACTTCTGAATTTTCATTCTGTTCAGATGCAGCTTTCCCACTTTCCGATTCTTCGTCGCTCTTTCCAAACAGCTCTTCCATGTCCGCCATTTTTCTTTTCGAACGCAACTAGCTTTTATATAAGTTCCTCTAGATGGCGCTAAACATCACGTGCTTAACTTTTTCGGCGGCCATTTTTAACATAAACTTTGTTTTCTAAAGTGGAAAGTTTGAAAGTTGTTTCTGAATAAAAATAGTTAAAAAGACATTCAACTTTCGTTGAACATCTTAAACCCCCTCCCAAAGTAAAAATGCAAAAAGATAAAGAACCCCCTCCCCCTATATCACTGAGTAGCAAATAAAAGGGAGGCTTGTTTAAATTTCAAAATGGCGGGTAACAACGGAGTAGTCAAATTATTAGAAAGACACAGAAATTCGGCCCTTCTACGACGGTTGGATGTGAATAAACTGTTGCCAAATCTGGTACATAAAGGTGTTTTCACCGTTGACGATGAGAACAGTGTGCTTCGTGAAAAATTGCAAACGAAAAGGACGGAAGTTTTTTTGGACATAATATTAAAGAAAGGAGTGAGTGCATTTCGGGAGTTTTGTTCCACTTTGGATACTGTTGATCCACTTTTAAAATGTTTGCTTCTGGACAACCCTAATGCAACAGGTGAGTTCCTTTACTTATTAAAAGCAGACATTTTGAAACACAACACTGAAACAAATTACGTCAAATTGAATCGTATACTGTTTACATCCTTTACCCCTCATCATAAAATAACAAAACCCACGCTATCTTAGGACATGTGAGCTAGAGCAAGCGGAACGACGCTATATGCTTAGCAACCTGCTGTCCCAATTTTGTATAATTAAAATATGCTAATTAGTATAATTACATTGCTAAGCTTTTACTTATTGCTTGTTAGCTTATTAAATAAAATTGGTGTCTTTTTAAAACTTTTCGCTGTTGTTATGGTCGGGCATTTAAAATCCTTCCCTGCAAAACAGGTTTCTATAAGTTGAGGTCATGCATCCCAAGCCGAACACAAAGCAAGGGATTCAATGCCTTTTTACATGAAAAGTTAAGAGAAAATAACTTCAACCTCCATTACCTCTATGCAGCGCCCGAACTGAAGTCTGTTATACTTATAGATATGCATAAGAAAAATACTGTATTTAAATATTAATGTCATTGCATGTATTAATTGAAACAGCAAATATATGAATTATTAATTTTAAATAAATGCAATCGCCAATGTTTAACTTTTCTAATTGTGTTCATTTTAAAATACCTAAGATAAATGTTGTTTTTGATGTTGTTGAGCATATAAGCAATTAAACTAATAGTTTATCTACATAGAATGAAAATAGGGGTTTGTATAGGACCTAATCAACGTAATTACATGGTTTAAAAGTCAGATTAAAAATATAATTTTAACATGATAACATACAATGGAGCAGTAGTGCTTTCCTAAAATTTTTCTACTACATTTGTAGTATGAAATTTTGACTTTTTTAAAACCGAAATGTAACTTCTTAATTGATATTTTGTTAGCAATAAATAGGCCTACTAAAATTGATAACTAAAATTTAAAGGAAACAAAATACCGGTATACATTGAGTCATACATTACTGATATTGTTTATCAAATTTGGAGCCATGATCTCGAGTTTAAAAGTAGAAATTTCAAATAAAATTAACTAGAAGATAGAATCTCAATATCAAATACCGCTGCATCGTAAAAACAAATGAGGTATAATAGAATCAATTTTCAATATTTTTTATGTTAAAGGGAAAAAAATAGCCTATATCTACATTGATAATGTGAGAATTGATATACGAAGCAAAAAATTGCATCTGCGCTTACCTTGCCTACCCTACTACATTTATTAGTAGTTTTTAGCATAATTTAATGGTTTAATTAAAATTTTACTCTTATTTTAATAGTATTGATCTTTAAAACAAGAAAAGACAGTCTAGACAATTATAAAATATTACATCTCGTCGTAGTTGTGGTATAGTAGAATTAAATTTTATAAAAATTCATTGGATAACATAAATGTAGAGTAAATTTTTCCTTACACTAATGTCAAATTACGCTTGACCCCTAATCTTAGATGAATGCATTTTTGTCATTAAACGACTAGGCAAATTATCTTCAAACCTTTTGGATTGAGCTATATTACTTCACAACTTTGACTGAAACATTACTAATGCTGAACTGAATAAATAAAAAATAAAGTGGCATCCAAAAAAAGTTGCAGATTAGAAAAGTAAAACTAAGTAGGCCTACAGTACATGACATGTACATTATCTTTTCCCCCTCTCATTAATGTATTCAATATAGGTTTGTATCACTTTACTAAAACTTATTTTTTTTCAGACTCTTTAGGAAATAATAACAACAATAACGAAAATAAACTAGCTGCACATGCTTTAAAGCTAGATTTGGAATTAGCATTAAAAGAACGTGATTCCGTGCTTAGGGAAAACGCCCTGGCGGTGAAGGAAAGGGACAGTGCACTGCGCCACTTCAACGAAATGAAACACGAACGTGACAGAGCAATTTCTAATTTGGAAATTGTCAACATTAGGACTAAAAATAAAAGGTACAAGAATAACATTTATATAAAATTCCAGATCAGCCCATATGGGCATCGAGAGACATTTTTTTCAGAGAGAAAGTGGAAAGGGGGAGGCAGAAGGAAAGGGGGAATCCTGGGAGGGGGGTTAGTATATTATAGTAGATAGTTAATTGAGTAAAATTTTCCAGAAGGAAATTAATAAGGAAAAATCACAAAGTATAAATTTACGAGTAATTTGCTTTTGCACGAATATTTACAAATGCTTCATTATGTGTCAATGTATTTCTATAGTCTTTACTTTTATGCATATACATATATAAAAGTAATGGCGCCTAATGAAATCTATGGAGCGATAGAATGTATCCAGCTACATTACAATTTGCTTTTCTTAGGTTTTCCCTTTCGCCAACAACACTGTTGCACGACCGGCAAGCTCATCATTTGGGATTAGCAAATCGTAGTGTTAGTACCCATTTTGTGGCGACGCCATCATCACTACCTACGAGGGATCCAGAACCTCTGGTAGGAAAATTGAACTTTTCTCTAATGTAGACCTACTTTTTATAGCCTCTCTTATTACTGTAGGTAAATGAGCTTCTCTCCAGTTTGGCTTATGCCATTAACTTTTTTGTGAAAGTGTTGCACACTCTTTGACCAATGTGCACCATTTAAAGGAAAAACACCCAGAATGCATACTTCCAATGTTTTCTAAAACTTGTATCAATTTAATTTGATAACAAAAGAATTAATTAAATGTAAATTTTTTCCTAACAATGTTCAGCATTTTATGAAACTTTGAAAAGTGGTTTTGTTTTTGCACCAATTATACAGTAGAAACATACTTTCTATGCATGCACTTATCATGTTTATCATCTGCTAAGTCTAAGGTAAGGGCTTAGAATTCTCTCAAGAGATGGCACAAGGTAACACTAAAATAGTGTATTTTAAGATCGTATTTTCCACATGGCAGTATTTCTTTTTGGCAATTGCGTCATCATATTTCCAAAATTGAAATTTTGAAAACTTCCTACACTTTGTTATTTCGTATACAAAAACACAAGTTGTATCAATGTTGTCTTTTATATGACATACAAAGACTGATACGCAGAATTTTGGGAATTTAAAAACTAGATTATTCCAACCCAATGCTATTTCTCATTTCTTACCCCATCCCTCCCAAATGCAAACTTAGCATTGTTGAGAAAGAACATAAATGTTGACATTGTAGGTTATTCAACTTTTCCCTGTTTATCAAGTTTTGGAGTAAAAACACCAGTTTTGAATAAAGGAATAGATGATCCATTTCAAGGAGAGAGAAATAAAGAGTATTAAACCTCTACACTATAATTACTTTAAAAGGCTGGAAAATAAACCCATTGGATAGGCCTACATCCCATTTAAAAAATGGCACTTGATAAATTGTTCCTAGAATAATTCCCCAAGTTCCTTCAACATTAGCACTTGTTATGGGGAATGCTTGCTGTTCACTTGCATTTTTAAAGACACTTTCTAAAGCTTTGCTAAAACACGTTGTTTGTTATGTTACACTTAAATTGCTAAGTAAAGAACTAGATACCTCCATTAGTAGAGTGTTCAAAATCTTTCCGGCATTTCCATTAGCAGCTTAATTTCCATCTGGCAAGTGCAGTTGATTGTTACCACAATTGGACAGGAATAGCCGAATTTAGCAACAGTATAGACAAGCCTGAGGAAGTTGAAGAGTGATGGAGACACTGGACAGTTGGCGACATTTCCCCACTTTTGCACATGGTTTTCAAATCCTAAAAGAGTAAAAAATGCCAAATATTTACAAAAAGAAAAAAAAGCAACCTTGGTTGTATCAACAAAATATAAAGCAGTCTTTAAAATTAGATAAGCCTATTTCATGCATTTACACTTTCACTCACACAATTCAAAAACAAGGAGCATACACTGATCTTAAAACCAACTTATTTGCTATCTTGGGTATATTGCTCTTTGTAACCAAACTACAGCTCATTTGCTGAATATACACACATTCTGTATTTGCTTTTCAATGATCACCCTTGAGGAAGTTCTTAAACATACATAGAAAGGAAATCCAAGTGGTACATTTTGAAATATATTTACAAAGTATAGAACCAAGGGACACAAGCATGCTTGATTAAAAACACTGATTATATTATTCAGTCTATTTATAAACGAAATATAACAAAAGCATCTAAAATGGTTTATTTATATTCCATAAATCCATGCTTAAGCAAATATCACATGATAGGCCTTATACGACTATAAACTCTTCAAAGTCGATTTGTAAACATATTCATTTACAAAGAACGCAAAAGATATTTTAAATCTTAATCCTTGTTTAGTTTATCAGTTTTGTAAAATATTTATAACAACGTCCAGAAACGATCATAATCCATACATTCAGACTCATGTGAATGGGTAAAGAATTTTGCTCATTCTGATAACCATGCCTATTTTATAACTCTATATATGAAAAGTATTATGCTAAAACAATGTACTCAAATTACAGAATATAAAGAAATTTCTACTTATTAAATGGTAAATTTGTGTATAACTTACAAAAACGTGTTTTAAAGTATTCATAAATGGGGCTTTTGGTTTGTCAAAGGGAGGGGGGGGGTTGACCCCCTAAACACCGTCCCTGTACTCAGTGTAAATAACCAACTTTCCTTAATTACTTTCAAATTACGAATTATTTACAAGAAATAACTGCGGATGTATATGAATGACTAATGGGGCCCTATCTTGATGGCAAAGAGCACAAGTATGAATGAGCCATTGTGATATATCCTACTTGTCTACCTGCAAAATTACACTGTTGACAAGTATAACATGGCTTATTCGCTACTAGTGCTCTAACCCATCGATTTGATTCACATCTTTAAACATTCCGGTTTTACACACATAAAATTACCAAAAATTGAGCAGGTTTTTGTGTGAATCGGTGCATTACAATAATTGATAGAAGTACTTTTGAAGATGTCTATTAATTGCTTAATCAGACTAAACTTTTTCATCAAACTATTTATAACTAAAATGTAATAAAACGCTACAATAGGGGCCTAAATATAAAACTACATTCAGTTTGACAGTTATTTATTTTGCCTAAATTAAACAAATTTATACCAGGGGAAAACAATCCCATGCACTTGAAAAATAAAATCTAGAAAGTTTCTCACGTCAGTGCATTATATGAAGTGCCTTATTACAGGCTTAATTACAGCCCACCATGTACATTCTTTCCCAATAAATAATGCCAAGATTATCCCAGCCAATTATAAACACGTGATAAATTCATTTTTTTATAAGGCCTTGTAGATTTAGCATGCCAACAGGTGGCTCATTGTAAGGTTTACATGTAACATATCTTGCTGTAGGGGGGTCAGTCCAAACATTAAAAATTTTATGCTGATATTATTGCCAACAATGTATGAAAATTTAATTACTTATTTGCCCCAACATTTCCCCCTCCCAACTAACTGTACAGTCATGCTATAATGTTCTGGCCCACATTTTCAAGAATGCACAAACAAAGGTGTTAGCCATCATCGAAAATGACAGATTACGTACAATGTTTGTCCATTTAATAATTCCTGGACCTGGTATTTATGAAAGCTAGTTTGTGGCCCATTACGTTGTGTTTTGGCTTGGAAAGAAGGCGGAAGGCAAATTTACGACAGGAATTTATTTCCAACAATGTCCTACATTCGGCAGTAATGCCAAACTGGTCAATCATATTGCTTCTTTGACAATTCCATCCGTGAAAAAAGTCAAGATAATGATCACCGAGTTAAAACTACTGACCTGATTTTTTGCAAGAGGCAACCGTAAAAAACCTCTTATTTTTTTTCTTCTAAGATTTGTCCTAAGACGCCCTAATTAACTTAATTACAAATGTCGGGAAACTGGCATGGATTAACGAGGGTACCGTATTGGGTGCTACAGATGCAAAAAGGAAATGCTACTAACAGAAATCGTGGTCATCCACATAGCCGCCACCATCACCATCAAACAAGGGCTAAAATTGCCAAAAGTAGAGATAAACACAGGTCAAAAGCATCTCCAAGACGTAGGGTAAGAAAATTAAAATTTCTGCTTCATGTTCGTATAAAATTGTGCAGAATACAATGTGGGGGGGATGAAATAAATCAATGAAGTTGTCGAAATTGTATCTTTAATTTGTGGGCCTACTTCCTAGTACATTCCATACTTACGTCGTTAGTCATTCAATATATCACACCAAAAGAATATGTTCAGGAATGTAGCATAGGCATATGAGTGTTAGCTTTCGTCTCCACTTATGCCCCACCCTGCATTTTCCCCTCAACTGCCCATTGGTCCTCGTCCCATCCTTCAAAGCAAGTGGTCAGACCTAGACATTTTTCAAATATTTCAAGTGTCCACATTCTTGGAGACGTTCCTACTGTGTCCCCTTTCCTGTTAAGAAATTCCTTCCTAACATACATCATAATGTGTCTTAAATTTGTTTTCTTTTAGCTTATTTTTAAAAAAACATCTTCCACTCAGCACTTAAATTAATACTGAAAATGTACATGGTGTTTGATCCATTAGGCTCAAGAGTTTAATTAATGGAAGGTTTAATTTGTCGTTCCTATGTTGCCAACAGCTATTTTGAAATTAAGCTACTGTGATTTGTATGAGTAAGGTTTCCTTTCAGACAAACAATTTTTTTTTGTTAAAATACTGAAGACTTTTATGGGGGAATTCAATTATTCATTATAATTGACATAAGATTAACTTTACTTTTAAGCCTAGAAGTTTGGGTGAATATATATATATATAGGCCTATATACACAGTTGAAAAATGTTAGTCCATGTAATTTTTTTTCCATAAAAATGTAAATAATTGCATGAAAGTCTGCAGAATGTTTTGCTACTTTCATGAGCATTTTGTGGATTACGAAGAATCTATCCTATTACTTTTTTATAAACACAGTATTTCATTTTAGATGTATCACATAATAAATATAAGGGGGTAAAATCATCCACGACTAGCTCAAGGGGGGTTTACCTCCCCACTCCCCCTTTCCCCTCCCCTCCTGATTAAGTAAGATCACAGCCTACTAAGATTTTTTTTTATTTAATAAATAAATAAGGCCTGGCAAGTTGAACATACCTCTATGGAGAATGTGTTATCCATTGAAGTTTAAATCTTTGTTGTAAATGGCGCTGACTACCGAGCGTTTTCCCATAATTATCTGTGTTTAAAAAGAAAAACAACAGAGAAAAGGGGATGTCACTGATCTGATTGGCTGTTACTTTCACGTGGTTAATACGTC
>JAQIXP010000444.1:0-26178 GCA_034700285.1 Proteroiulus fuscus
AACAACATGCATAAAAACAGATGGGCAGAAATAGATGCGCACTGGCAAGCAAATGCCAGTGCGCATCTATTTCGGCGTATCTGTATTCATACACCAGCCACTGAAGGTAAACAAGTTACTGCCATCTTTCCTTGAGGCCAAGTATAGTGCCAGAATATACACCTGACAAAGATGATAAAAAACTATACTAAACTGCAGATTAAATTCAATGTCTAAATTTAAATGTCTGTTGATGATTGTTAACCACGTCTATTTCTTCGTACAAAAATCATATTGCAAATGGAGGAACATAAGATTAATAGGATATCATGTTGTTATGATTTGCTGACTGTAATTTGACTAAATCATGCCTTGCATGTAATGATTTACAAATTGTAAATGGCTATGCTACTTCCGCATTGAAATCAATAGATCTCAAGATTTAGGCCTACCTGGTGAAGTTAAGATTAGTAATTGTTTTTTTTTTTTAAATTAGCATTCTTTAAAAATTAGAGAATATGTCTGTATCTCTCCTTTGCTGCGCCGAATTTGTTAAGGTACAAGCCTAGAGTGCTACATACTGTCAGTGAATTGGTGCTAATTTGGGCTTTCTATTTTCATCCAAATCCACTTATTCAGGACTATAGATGGGGCACAAATCCAATTACAATTTCCATGTCTATCCTAATTTCTCTTGCTCTTTTTCCTAAAATCAACTTGTTACAAAATGGGACTGTCCCTTTACAATTAATAAAGAATTGTATATCCGACGATCAATACTGATTTATCTTTTGGTTCCTTCTGGGTCTGAATCTATAATGATGTAAGCATTAATTTTCCCTCGTAAATGTTTTGTTTCAAAGATTCGGAGACCTTTTGAGTAATATTATTCTAGGTTATGAATAATTTTGTCTCGTTCTGTACCTGTATTCAGCTTGTAGTATTTATTTTCTTGTAATTCTGTTTGCTATTCTGAAGTTACCCAATTACGAAGAATATATAAATGAAACCGAAAACAACATTTTTTTGTGCCCCCCATTCCCTATTCAATTGAAATTGAAATGGAACGCCGTTGTTGTTGGCGATTTTTGCGACTTCCCTGGTAACACCGCCTGGTAACACCGATTGCGGCTTTTTGTCGTTGCCGTGGTGTTACCAAGATACAAGCGTCTAAAACGGGTTATTTTTCCCAGGAAAAATGCTACCTTGACAATATTTCATTTGAGATTTTGGTGCACGTCAGTATAGTATATACTAGTTAGCTAATTGCGTTCTTCTTTTCAATATGAGCGAATAAGTGGTATACAAGGGGGCGTTGGCACTTCCAGTGCAATCACGTCAATCATTAATGGGACGTCCATGGTTGCATCTTTCAGACCATGGAAATTATGCCATTCGCTTCCGGAAACGGGAAAGTTGGGTCAGGTGACTGCTTAAAGTAGTAATGCAACTGATGTCTATATAGGCTATTCTAACTTATATGAAGAGAAAGGTGGAAACGTAGAGCCCCTTCGCAACAAAACTATGAGCGTAGGCCTACAATTAAAGCCTTAAAGGGACAGTCCCACTTAGAAACAAGTTGATTGTAGGAAAAAGAGCATGAAAATTAGGATAGACATGGAAATTGCGATTGGATTTGAACCTAGTACCCATCATTAGATAAAATGTCCTGAATATATCGTGGATTCGGATGAAAATGGAAATCCCAAATAGGCGCCATTTCATTGACATTGTGTAGCGCCATCTATACTGGATAAAAGGCATCAGCACCATAGACATACACGTGCTAGAGGGCGCCACCAACTGTCAGTGTCTGCTGAAAGCTATGGATTAATGGCGCCCATCATGTATTTTGCAAACATGGTAATTTCTTCAATATGGAAGCTTTGCTGCAATTATTATTGCCACAGGCTCACAGCCATCCATATCTAGTAAGTGTGTATACCATTTAAAAATAAATTGCCACAAAGTGGGACTTTCTCTTTAACTGTCGATATACTCTTTATACCGTGGTTTCGTAGCCATTTGACAAAGTATAAATGTTTACCCTATATACAAGTTACCAGAGAGCTAGTCCATATCAATTTTCTGCAGAAGCTGTAGGCCTACAGAAAATTATCCCGAGGTTTCTGACCAAATGTGACGATTTCTACAAAAAAATCATTAGTACCGGTACAATTTCTGTATACATTTTTCAACTCGTTGAATCAATTTTGTAGAAACTATCCTGCAAAAATCTTTCAAGGCCCACATAAGTGATCTATTTTAAAAGTATTTAGGCCTACTTATATAGAAGTTAGCTTGCAAGAAGTTTTCTGTACATTTTATTAGGCATAAATAATTCTCACATTATTTACATAAACATTACACAAATAATCATCACATAACATCATCTAAACAATTAAATGTCGAAATTAGTGCCATATTTTTGTTATCCAAACTATATAGTGGCCATTGGGCTTTTTTTTTATTCTATAACTTGTACCAGCACACTTATCACACGTTGGTCAGGCTAACAACAATGCAAATGACGTTGAATTTTTGAAATTTGGGAATTATAATTGGTAGAAAAGTAGACTGTTCCAGTAGTATAAACAATTCGTTTGACAAGAGTAATCTCCTTTTTGGTATTGATCCATCAAAGAATGCCGAGACTTTTGTATTTATTTAAATAGATTTTTTTCTCTCTCTCTCTTCCCTTTTGCACTCCCGCCTCGGTCATTTTGTAAAACTGCTGCATCAGTTGCTAAAATGTCAAAACATGTTGCTATGGGTAACGTTCCCAATTGCAGATTTTTGGAAATATCGTGTGTTTGGATGTATTCCATCTTTTGCCATTCGTTTGAAGTCTGCTAAAACGTAGGAAGTGCATGCATGCATGGTATATTTTGGTTCGATATATATATATATATATATATATTTATTCATGCAACTGCAACCATTTGACGTGTATTATTCCTTTAGTCAAAACCCCCAGAGCAAATTCAAGTGTTGAAATAGCCGTAAGTGCTTGGGATCACGGCCAATTCGAAAATGAATGGATTCGGTGAAATAAGGCCCAGATGTTTAAAGTAATGACGATTTGCTTCTGTGGTGTAAACACCAAATGGATTATTTGATGGCCTTCTTTTTATGAAAGAAAAATCTTATGTTTTCAGTCGACTAATTCATTTGGACGCATTTTCACGTGAGTTCATTTGGTTTTTTGAATTTCTGATGATTTTTAATTATTGTGGCGATTTAAAACGTCATTATAGGGAGGGATTCATCTTTGGCAGGGTATGATAATATAATGAGGTACACAAGTCAGTGAACGGGGAATCTGACTTTTTCTATTTTGTTCATACTTTCATAGACCTATGCGTTCTTATTGAGGTGCATTTACAAGTTTATTGATTCTTAAATAGAGAAATTTTCACCGTTATTGAGTATAGTTTTGTTATGATTTATAATTTGTTTTAAATTGTATTGAGCATAACTGGAAAGAGCGTCTGGCTAAAAGTCTATATTTTAAATTTTTACTTTAATACTGTAGTCTGTGTAGTTTGATAATTAGTCAACAACAACCGATTGGTCTTCTGTATGTACTGCTTATTACTGTATGTACAGTGTATACTGTATAGTGCACCAAATTGGAAAGTATCAGCTGTTTTTTTTAAATGGGAGAGGTACCAATAGCGTGTAGTTTGCCAATGCATATATACGTATAGACTATATTTTTTATCTTAAAGGGATAGTCCCACTTTGTATACTGTAACAAGTGATATTTAAGTTGTTCGTCCTTACTAGATATGAATGGCTGCTACAATAATAATTGCAGCAGAGTTTCCATATTGAAGAAATTACGACGTTTGCCAAATACACTGGAATACAATCATGCAGTGGCGGATTTAACGGTCTGCAAGGTCAGCATTTGCTGACCGCGCCCCAGGAGGATGCGCCCCCAGCCCAGAAAGAGAAAGGCGCCTGGATCAGGGCTGTAGCTGCCGGGGAACTGGGGGGGCGGCTACTCTCCCAGACTCGATCAGAGGAGGCAGCAAAATGCCAGTCTCCCCTCCTTCCCAAAAAATTTTAGACTAATACTTGATATTATGGCAAATTTCAGCCAATTTTGGAGTGTTTTTTGAGTAAAAAAGTCGCCTGCGGCGCCATTTTCTGTTATGTACACAAAAGCCTTTAAATTTTTGCCTGTAGGCCAAATTTTGAAAAATATATTTTGAGTTGGCCCCTACCCCTCAAAAGCAATGGATTTCTGGGTATGGCCGTGGCCCATTGGGGCAGCAAAATTCACTTTGACCCCCCCCCCCTAGATCCCTCGACCTTGCTACGGCCCTGGGTAGGGTTTGGGGTTGGAAACCCTCAATGTATTTTAGAGATTATTTTTTTAAAAAAGCAGGGCTATCATAAGCAAAATGTTGGTCATTGGGGGGGGGGGGATTAAAACCCCCTTCACTGTGTGCTTGGATAATGGCTACCTTGGTATACAAAGCTCTAGTATGAGCATTAGGGAGCGCCAAAACACAAACTTTTTGCACCCATAAAGGTCTTTGCTGACCATGCCTGTGGGCTTAAATCCGCCGCTGTCACCAATAGAATGGTCCCAAATAAATCCCAGGTATCAGTAAGTGGATGGTTCCTAAATAATGCGCTGATCAAAATTATAGGCAGAATTCACGATTTCTACTGAACCTGGTCATGTACACATACATTTAAGCTGCATTAGTCTGCTTATATTTCTGCATAAATGAAATTAAAATTTCTATCTAGAAATTTGTCATTAATTTCAACATGCCTTTTCTGCAAAAATTGAAATTGGTATTTAGAATTTTCTTAAATCTTTTAAAATGTTCAGTTACATTTTATATATTTTATACATTTTCGATTCCATTTTTTTAGCCAGTATTTTTAAAACTAAGTGCTGGTTACCCTTATTGGGCTGGTTTCTATGAATTCTATATTAGACTATAGTAGACCCACCCATGCATACTTAGTAAATTTACGATATTTTATACAGACTGTAGTCTTGATAGGAATTGAATATGCTGTTCGGTCATGTGTAAAAACATTCATATTCCAGCAAACCAAATGCAATTAGTAAGTGCAAAGAGCCCCATTTTTGAACAAAATTTGCATGAGATGCTTTCACTTTTAAAAACAATTTTTACTGGCTCACTATATTGAGTAACTATGTTCCTCTAAAGATGTACTATTTTGGGTTGCAGTTTTTTGAACGAAGTACTGTGTGTTCATAGGTTAGAAGACCCTAATCCTTATTGCACCACTGCAATAAGGTCATCACTTATAAATGTCTTCACATTGCGACCATTGATCATGATTAATGACCGTGATGGTATTGCTGCCAGTCGGCATAGATAACTCGCAATTCCAAATTACATAAAAGAAATCGTATAGGCTTAAAATTACTTCTAGATAAGGGACATTTTTTGTCCATGCGAAATACTTCTCGCTACAAAATGGAAAATTACATCGTAATCGTCACTCCTAAAATTAGAAGTAGATGAATTACGGTGGTTTTCTCTTCTTTTTTTCGTTTTGGCAGTAACGGGATATTAATCCCGGAATTATAGGAATCTGCCATAACATTAATTTTGTGGTTATAGTACTAATGGGTCTGGGTCATAATCCCGACACCCAGAAATCCGAAAGTAAAAATCCTGAGAACATAAAGTACCAAAAAGCCCAGAATCCTGACAACTTAAAATCCCGAAAAGTTCAGAATCCCGACAACCTGGAAATTAGTGAAGCCACGACAAATAATTCAATAGAAATATTACCTATTTACCCTTATTTTTAAAAATGGAGCATGTTGATAAAAAACAATTAACAAATCGTAATTTTATTTTTGTGGAAAGAGTAAAATTCATCGAAAAATAATTTAGAAATTAAGTATGGATATCTATTTGGCAGTAATTGGCTGGGGTTTTTTAAAACCCCAGCCAATATAAGCCAATAATACAAGATAAATTATGTTATTTATTCCATGAAAATTTCAATTTTAATTACAAAAATCAAGAGTTTTGGGGCCAAAGTACTTTAGAATTTTTTTTTTAGTTAATCTAGATCATTTTGTGTAAGGGCACATAAGTACGAAACTTGCATGCAAGCAGAGGTCAGCCTGAAGGCTGCAGTAAATTTAACTTTTGATGAAAATACAATCTGCCATTAAACATTGTTTACTATAGTCAATATAAGCGTATCTTAGGCCAAATTACACCTATCGGCCACACAGTCAACTAATAACATTCTACAATGAAAGCACCGAAAAATGCGAATTGATGTGCTTCGTCTGTAAAACATGCAAGCACCGACATGTTTCTAGGTGTTTATTGTGGTCCAACAATTTACGAGAGTAAGATATGGTTAATATGACTTAATTCTTTAATTCTCTTCTTCAAAATAATTTTTTTAGCATTTTCCGTGTTGAAAATTTTCCCATTTGCTTTTAAATCCAATATGTTGTGGGCTATATGCATACGAAAATTTGAACGTGTCACTCATGGACAACTCGGATTTAATCTGCATTTTTATGCGCCATCAAATAAATATTCTTGTCAGACAGACGAGTATGCTAACAAGGCAAGTTTCTTTTTAAATATGTACGGGACCGAGGGATCATTTTTAATCACGAATCCGATAATAATGCTGGCTTCGGTAATACTTTAAGAATGCAAGGTTTAGAGCTGGAATCCTCCTCCTTTTCCATGCTATAAAGGCTGACAATCCGTGCATGGAAGGAAATCTTTTTCTAGCCCTAATGATCATTGCCATTCTTGTCTCGAACCACAACTTGAAATTGCATTTGTAACGATTTGCTCAATATAATGATGAGCTGCATATACACATTTTGTAGAATGGAAGGGGCCCTATAGAATTCCTGGTTCTTTGTTTGGTAAGAAGCCTTGCACAAATTGAAAATAACACATGATTACATCGAAAAAATGTATTCTAGACGAATATATGAAAAGTGCATGTATATGTATGCATGCCACTGGCAATGTAATTTTCAATGTGGCATGCATGCACGAAAGGTATGATGGAGGTTCTTTCAGCAGGCAAAAAAAATGTATATAGATTCATGGACTTGGAGCTAATGTAGTAGCAGTTTACTCGTGCTTTTAAGCAGAAATAAGGCACGATCTCTTATACACGAGCAATGGATTGTACTGGCTGTTCTGCATTATTAACAGCTTTTGTTGTTGACAATGTTCAAAACATAAACTTTCTGCCATAGTTTGTTGATGGAACTGTGGTTGGAAGTTGGTTTGGGGCCATCCACATACTATCGTGTTTCGTTTATTAAAATTTTTGACCCCTTCCCACTTCTTGTTGTACTTCATATATTTTGGCTTCTTGTGTAGTTCGTAATATTTAAAGATCTTCCAGAATTGACAATAATTTCTTAAATTGCAATCATGTATGTTGTAAATCAGGAGTAATTAAGTGATTTTTAATTATGATATTTCATTTTATTCATTAAATAGAAAAATAGGTGCACACTGATTTATACGAGGATCAAATTTTTTTTTAAGTTACCCGTCTTATTAACCCTGCAAAAAATTAGGTTTTTACTCATGTACTATATGGAGTACAAGGGTAACTTTGTTGGGCAGGATACAGTAAATGTTCTGCATTTACAATTCAAAATTGATTTTTTTTTTCAATTTTTGGTCTTGTTCATTTTTATATTAGCCTTTGTATTGTATAATTTGTCAAATTATTTTTGGAAAATCTGATACGAAAGCAATTTTTTTAAATTTTTATATTTTCCATTTGTGGAATTTCTTATCTTTTGGTCCTATCTGTTTAAAATTTATTTCTCATAGTCATAATCTAGCATTACATTTGCATGAATATATTTAAAAATTTGCTTGTTTGTACAAATGCATTTTTTTATGTTTCCAGTTATTGGAGCTAAAATATGCGAGTAATACAAGACAACTGGGTTGTTACAAATGCTGAAGATATGAAAGATAGTGAAAGTGGCTGCTGACTATACTACTTATGGAAAATTAATCAAGGTAAATACGTGTTTTTTTTTCTTTATTCAATTGAAATGATGTACAAGCTCAAATATATAATGCAAAAAAAGTTAGCTGTGTAATCAGAAATATGTACAAGATCCTTTTGACATTTCTTAGTTGCATAATATATCACATAGAGATTTTTTTTTTATCGAGGTAATATAATTTTGGGGAAAAAAAGAAGTATCCTATAAAATTATTACTGATATATTGAAAAAAAAGTTATTATTATATTAATATATTTTGGGTAAAAAAGTCCAATAGTTTGTATATATATTACAGCAAACATTTGAACATGAGACATGCTATCTATGGCATTTCTGAATGATAGTGTATCCTGATGTCTAGTTGCAATTTTTCAGAATTTTCTCATTGCTGCAGCCTTTATCATATTTTTATTGCTTGAGGATGTAAGAAGGGGCATGGAGAATGGAAACTAGAAACGTTAGTACTTACGTGTGTTTGTTTTTGAATGACTGTTTATGCAGTCACAAACTAGTACAAACCCACCTGAATGTCCATTAATGAACCAAAAAGTGCTTTTCAAGCAGGTAAATTATCGTTTCGACGGAGCTTTTGAGCTCTAAAATGTTAGATATTCTGTCGATCACCCTGATGGAGGACTGAAACTGGATATGTATTGACCATGCAAGTCGTCAAATGATTTTACATATATACCAAACTCCCTTTTTATTAGGGCCATTCTGTTGTTGCGTCTATGCCATAGGGGTTAAGCCATAAAAGAGAAAAATATGGCTGAAAAGGATTTATACCGAATTGTGTTGGGCTTCGTACATGAGCGGGCATATATCGGTACTTACTTCACCACCTCAGCTGGTAACATATTTTAAGTGTTAAAATTTAACTATGAGGAATTTTTTATGTCGTTGCTGACCTATGCAACTGTGCCACCCTCAAACTGGCCTTTTTTTCCTTGGGAATTATGCTCGAAAAACAGTATATCCTACGGCGTTGAACGGTTGAAAATGAACTTAAATTTTATGAGGGTCGTAAAAGTAGATCCTTACTGAAAACTGTAGCTATTATGTACATAAACTGTGAAAAAATGAGATTTGCTTTGCTTACGACTTCAATCATTCAATTAAAAGAAAAATTCATAATGCAATAAACGAAAGTAGCACTACAATTGCAAAGTGTACATGTTCATGTTTTATGATGTTATACTTTAATTAACTGAAGTCTGTAAGTTGCAAGGCGAATTGTCTCTAGAAAGAGTTGGCATTTTCAGTGGCAGCCACTGATCTAGAAGATAGCATATGACATGTGTATAGTGTCTTCCATGTCATATAATCAGACTTTTTCATCATAAATCATTAAATTTTTCAAATTTTCAGGCGAATATTCAAACGTTTGCTGCAAAAAACATGAGAAATTGACTCGAGTAAGTGAAATTTTGTTAAATAATGAATTTGTGTCTAGTTATGAAAACAAGTGATTTTTGACACCTAAGTTTTAGTAAATTAAAATCCTGTTATATTAGGTATATTGATCCAAAAGGCATTAAAAGGTCATACATTTCATCTAATAACAGGGTTCCCACTCACATGGAAAACCTGGAATTTTCAGGGAGATAGGAACAACCTGGGAAAGTTAGGGTAATTTCAAATTTTCTTGCAAAAGTCTGGGAAATTCACAACAGCTAGTAAAGTGCCAGCCTTAAATTGCCATACTGTAATCTCAAAGCTTAATGGTTTATGATACCACGTAAAAGAGGGTGCAACTGGTATGGGCACACTTATGTGATAATAGGAAATTCCCTTTTAGTATGCTTAGGGACTTTTCTAAAATTATTATTAAACGCATGAGAAGACATTGATTAGCAACATTTAGTTTCCAACTTAAATTAATCAGGGTGTCTGGCCGTCTGGAAAACCTGGAAATGTCATGGAAATCAGTATCGTCTGGAAATGTCAGGGAAATGTCACGGAAAATTTAATCTGTGTCTTGGAAATCTAAATAAAATCTAAATAAAATGGAAAATTAGGCACTATTAGTGATTTTTAGCCCATTTTGAGTTTTTTTGAGCAAAAAATTCGTCTGCGGAGCCATTTTCTGTCATTTTTTTGCAGTAATGTACAAAATCCTTCAGATTTTCGCCTGCAGGCCATGAAAAATGTTTTTGGGTCAGGGAAAAAAAATGGATTTTTGGGTACGGCACATGGTAGTTGCCAAATATTGCAGTTGTCAGTAAAAATGAGTTAAAAATCACTTTCGTTTGGTCTGGAAATTTGTGAAAATTTGTCTGGAAAACCTGGAAATTTCATGGAAATTTGTTACTGGATTTGGCCAGACACCCTATTCCTACCTTTGGACATAAAGGTAGAAATTAAAGTTATTTGACCTTTAGTTTCTTTCTGTTAAAAATTCTCAATCAGCGAATCATCCGAAGAATTTTTTATTAAGACTTTTTCATTATCATGAGCAGAACTGAGCCACGTTAGCTCGTCCTACAATGTGCAAATAACACTGTAAAACTGCACGATATCCTTTAGATCAGTGTGTAATTTTGTTGATTTAACTGATGAAATGTATGAAACATGATCTACTTTTGTAGCTCATTTCCTATACAGGTCTGATATCAGCCATTATAACGATCGATCTCTCTTTCTACAAGATGGTCTTTCCTTCGGCTTCATTTTCTTCAATTTGACCAAACCAATGTCGTTACTTTACCATTAGCAGATTTCGCAGTTCGCCCATCCACCGTTTTGCACAATATAGGACTATAGCCAGCAAGCATTTTGCAAGCGTGCAAGGCTAAAAAAAAATCTATTTTCTCCAGTACTCTGGGCCACATTCAAGGCAGCCATAAAAGTTTGAATGGAATAATAAAAGGATGAAATATCGGTGGTCTTCATGAGGATGCGACCGGCTCGCTGGTGTTAAAAAAAGTCATTTTGTCATAATACTTATAAATAAATGTATATCTCACTGAGAGTGTCATCAAAGGGCCATTAGGACTATCTCTTTCTGTACATAGAAACCCTATAATATATTAAGAAAATGGTATTTGCACTTCCTTATATGGGATTGCAATTAGAGCCTGTGGCATTGACGTTGGACACTAAATGCTGAAAATAACATAAACCCGTGGTGTAAAAGCTATATTGTCTTAGTCGTTCAACCCGCAAGCATGTACGCACGCAAGAATTGGATTATAATTCCGCTAGGGTTTAAGATGCCACTCACTTTTCGCAAAAATGCTGAAGAAATATGAGAAAAAATATTAATGCTGAAATAGTGACACCTAACAGACTTAAGGTTGCATATATTCTTTTGACCAGTTTTCTACCATGAAATGCATAATGATGGAAAGCATTCTCCCTGTTCTTATGTTTTTCAATTTGCATGAGATCAGTTTAAAGTCCCACCTTGCAGCGAGTAATATTTCAGTTGTACAGTACACAGTTACTAGATATGAATTGCAGTGAGAAGTTCATAAATTGAAGAAATTATACAACGTTTGCCAAATACATGTTAGCCGCCATTTTTCCATAGATTTCAGCAGAAACTGAAAGTTGGTGCATGGCGACCTCTAGGACATGCACGTGTGCTGTTCTATGAGGGCTGCTGCCTTTTTATCCAGTAGAGGACACTACATACTCTGGGTAAAATGGCGCCTATAGGATATACTTGGGCTATGCATTTTCAACCAAATCCATGAACTTGGGACATTTTATTTAATGATTATTAAGCTAAAATCAATTTGCAATTTACATGCCTTCCTAACTTGTCATGCTGTTCTTTCTATAACCACCTTATAAGTGCTGGCACATCTCTCCAAGCCCTGGGCACATCCTCATAACTGCTGGCCAGGGCTGGGAGAGTGAATACAAATTAGGAAATTGGATACATATGGATACAAAACAACTCTGTTGCAAATTGGATACTAATGGATACAAATGTGGTATTCACCAGCAGTATTGTATTGAATAAGCTGGCTTTTTTAAATTTAGTCTTAAATCAGTGGAATAAAATTAAATTCATTGTAATCTTTAAATCCTATCACTTAAAATGCAGTACAGGTTTATGAGGCAGGGTTGCAATATCTAACTTAAAAAAGTGCTTCTTTTCTAATATAAGTGAGATATGGTTTATAAAGAGTCGAGTGGATACATTTTGGATACAAATCGATAATGTTTGGATACAATTTTGGTTAAACCCACTCCCAGCCCTGCTTCTTTAAAAGTGGGACTTTCCCTTTAACGTTGGATCATATCAGAACTTATTTAGATCTGTATGTAATTAGGCTTTTGGGAAAAAAACATTGGCTCAGTGGGAAAAAAAAGCAATTTATCATTACAAGGTAATTAACCAGTACATGTAGGCTACATAATGTCTGCCAAGCTTTCTGATTCAAAATATATGATCTGATTTTTCCCGGTCTTTCAACTGGCACTGTTAAATCTTCCAATTGTTCTTGAAATAAGTAGTTTCCCAGAATATGTAAACTATATGGTATCAGAAAATTTAAGTCACAGATAAAGAGTATGCTTGAGTTCAGGGTAATGTATATTAAAGTGGTCACATGAAAATGTAGTCCTCAATTTTGTTTTCTTTTCAAATGAAATAAGCCAAAAATTCAGAGCTGGCATTGTTTTCAAAGTATTTATAAACTTTTTACTCTGTATGTTTTACCCTTTGACATTTTGTATAAGATCTCTTCACCAATACATTGCTAACCACCTTTGGAATTTGTAGCTAAAGCCTCGTAATGCAAAATTGCTATGCGTTGAAGATGAGCTAGGCTATGAGGGATTAATTAAATTTATTTCGTTGTTTTTTAAGCTGAAGCTGGCTTGTGTTTTCTTTTTTCTCCCCACGTCCATGTGGAATTATTATCTTTGAATTAATGTAGCTATTCAGTACCGTGATAGACAAGTCATTTTTCTTTGTGTCTTTATCGACGTGAGTGTTCCAACTAATTCTACCAGGAGTTGGATTCCTCCTAGCATATCCCCATGCAACCCCTTTATACCCCCCCAAAAAATCGAAGAGAAAATGTTAGCATTCCTGAAGGAAAATGAACGTTCGTCATTTTGTAACGTCCTGGGAACAACCTCACGCTTGTTTATATATAATAATAATGCCTCGCTCTATTGCATGGGGAATAAGACTGTATACATTCACCAATTTCCGGGTGTCCATCATTGTTAAGAAAAGACCTGGCTTAGGAAGCGAGGCTTAATTATGAGAGAGCCAAGTCATCATTAGATCACGCTAAGGGGATTGGCAAGGCGATATTTGAACACTTCTACACTAATTTAAAAACAAATGAAACATAAGCCTACTTCTGGGTATAGGAAAACCTTAAACAAAAACTGTATTGCATGCTCTTGAAGATTAGAGTTACTATTAATAGATGGCAGGCTTAAGATTGCTGAGACAATTCAGGCTTTTCTTACAGGTTTTGCGAAAATGAAAATACATTTTAAAATAGATTTTGTGAATTGGTATTTTGTGAGTTCTTTTCCAATGCATTTTGCCTTTCAAATGCCTTTCAAATTTTTGCCTTTCATGGCTTGTTTTTTAATTTTTGAATGAAGTCAGGGTTTTAATATCATTTGGAAACAAATCAATTATTTTTTATATGATTACTTAATTGCAATATTGCTAAAATAACAAGTGCAAAAAGGTCAAATGAGAGGCAAAAAAGTCCGGCAATAAGCAAATCTGTATTACACAATTTTAAAGAATTTAATAATAAACATTTTTAAAATTTAAAACTTCCTGTTATTATGCATGCACATGAAGTAGGCTGCATTTATTGCATGGCCTTGAACTGTGCAGGAATCTGTCAACATGATAATACTCATTGGTTGAATTCCTTATAAATGTAAATTTTTGTATTGGATTTTCGAATTCCAACTTTAATTATTATAATATTTTTTTTTATTTCAAAAGTATTTTTATCTTTAACATGAATGGTTGCCAACTGGTGCCAGTTTACATCAGACTTTGGACATGCATGGGAGCACACCTATAGGATTGGGATGGGCAACCCCACAAAAGACCATTTGCAGAGACTATTTTGGGAATCAAATGGCATATCATTGTAAAGTCTAAGGTAGGATTATGCATATATATCTTTTATTTCTAAAATTTAAGAAAATTAGTGTTTTGACTAGCCTATTGGTGCCACACAGGGAGACAGTTTGAGCTTATGTTGAATATACTGCCTAAAAACCATGCATAAACCTGTCCAGCATTTTATGAAATCTTAATTTCAGGTTCAGAAATGCCTGTATTTTCCATATATTTGAGATTCTTATATTAGGCCTACAATATATATATATACTATAATAGTATAGTGTAATGAATTCCTATATATATATATATATATAATTCAGTGGTGTATTTTCCTGCATTTATTATATATTTTGACTTAATTGTTGAATTAAATAGCAATTCAAGTACACTATATATACATGCTATATATTGTGCATGATATGCCGTGGTATAAGCCTATTGGCTAAAATTAAAAACCTTGCATGGTTTCAAGTTTAAGAAAAAAAAATTGATGAGGAAGATAAAGAATTTCCCCCAGGAGGCGTAATAGGTTATCTTCAGGCAAATATATTTTGAAAAGAGATTTTCTATATACATTCCCGATATTTTGATAGAGAAATGTTCTATTTTAATAGACAAATCTTCTATATTTTAATAGACAAATTTCTACATTTTCATAGACAAATGCTCTATATTTTCTATGTTTTTGGAAAAATTAGCCCATATTTCCTATATAGGACAGCGGTTGAATATATGAAACGTGCATGTTATTTAATTATAGGGGCATCTTGATCTCACAGTAATTAATTATAATATGAGCATACGAGGAGTCATCAAATGTCTGTATTCAAACAGATACTGTCTTCCTAATGTCTATATAGTTGAGATCCATGTCCATCCTGACTATCTCGAGTCTTTTCCTTGAGCCAATATAAAGAGCAACTGATGTAAAAGTATAGACTGTCCTCATGTTTGCTTTCAAAATGCATGTTGAATTCATGTTGTAAAATCAGACTCGAACAAACAAGGTGTGTAACAAGGAATTGGAAAAGTAAAACTAGAGGCTGTAGAAGACTTTTTTTAAGATGGTCTCTGAAAATCCTGTTTGTTGCTGTTAAAAATCGATGGATATACTTTTTTATTCAACGGTTTCATTTTCTAATGAATGTTATCAAACATTTGGAGAGATAAAAATTGCCTTTTCACAGTTTAATATTTTAGTATATAAAGTTAGTTATAAATATAAAGACCAGCAGCTGCACCGCGGCTATAGCTCTACTTGTGGTAATTATATATGACACTAGTATGATATCTTGAAAACGGAAAACAAGAAAGTAAAGAAATGATAAAATTAATTAGATTTTCTCAGAATTGACTTTTTCATTCTTTTATCTCTATAGCTTATCGCCCTTATACATACAGTTTTACTAAAAGTTCTCCTTGATCAAACAAGTATAATTAAACTCATTTATATTGATGAATTTTAAGTACAGGAGTGCTTTTGTGAGTTTTGGTAGCATAAGTATAACCCAACATGACATTTCGTCAAATGAAATTTCTAAGGCATGGATATCGTTTAAGGAAAGAATGAACTGCACAAGAATTAATCAGCATTATTATTATATAGATTACTTACTCTGATGCAGGTTCAAAATAAAACTCTTTGTTATGATTATACTCTGGTCAAATTTTGAACTCTTTGATTCGAACATGCATGCATGATGTGTTGCTGCCAAATTGTGTAATAAAATGAAACAAATCCTTATAATTGACAAAGTTTTGTACTGAGATATGGTACAGTGGAACTTCTAAGATGTATATAGTCATAAGAAATTTTTATTTTTAGAATCCATGTTGTTTAGGTAACAAACGTTTTCATTTATCGAAAATTTATGTTTAGTTTTGTTTTGTTTAGTTTAGTTATGTTTATGTTTAGTTATGCTAAAATATAATGTGCAGAAAACTACATGTGTTTCAGGGAGGCTAGAATAAATATAAATTAAAATTCCTGTAAATGGGGGGGGGGGGGGGGTTGTTGTTGCTATATAGAGACCCATCAGACCATACCCCCTCGTATAGCTGTATAAACAACTCTTGAGCATGACGTCAGTCCACTGTGGAATATTTGGCTCTCATTTACAAAACGACAGCATTGTGAACCACAATTCACAATGTGAAACCATGAGATTGTGCTGAATAATTGCAGAAAAAATCTTGGCTATAAATGTTTTTAATATATTTTTAATCCTGGGCCCGCCACCTGGCGCCAGTTTTAGTTTGATCGTTTGCAGTATAGCCTACCATGAGCGCTTTTATTGACTCTTGTGACATTGTAAACAGCTAGCTGGAACTATATATGAAGCAAAATATATGTTAATGTTTTATCATGTCCGAAGGTATGCATGGAAATGGATACAGCTTTCCTAGAAAGCATTTCGATTGTTTGGGAAATGCGATAATGCCACTTAATAAAGAATGATTAACCGTTATTGAGATAGATGATAATTATTTCGTGAAGAGGGACTCTTAAAGAAAAAAATCTTTTAAAAAGGATTTGATAGTTGAACCCCATTGGAGCTGTGCAAGTCCAGTTATTTTCATGTTTTTGGGTTAAGATGCAACATCACTTTCTTGAGTTGATCTTACTTAAGGACCTATATGTGCTCAAGAGAGAATGTATAGATTCGGATTTAATGGATTGTTTCTTGCATAACCTTTTGAGAATGTGAAGGAGCCCCTATTTTGTGGGGGTTTCCATCGACAGAAGTAGGCCTACAAGACGATCAAAAAGGATTAGAGAGAAAAGAATATAGGTTGCAGGCACAATATAGCTATAGCCAATCAATAAAGGTTGCTAAGGGATGGCAATAAATTAATTTAAAACAAACCTTAACACATTTTGCACACTCAGGAAAACTTAGGATTTCATTTAATTAGTTGCAAGCTGTTCAATTGGAATTCTAGCTGCTTCATAACATCTCATTTGCTGGCGTAGTGCTATCTTACTGTATACTTGCATGATGCATCAATATGATTTCTTAACTTTTTGTGCATGACTATTTAAGCATTGCTTGATAAACATGTTGCACCCAACAGTAGGCCTATATATCTACCGGCATAATTAGGATTTACCAAAAGGTGGGGATCAGACAAGTTCGCTGGGGGACGGCAGTCCCCTAGCAGGGATAGACTCAAATATAAGTTTGAATCCAATGGGAGGGGGGGGGGGGGTTGTTGGCATTTTCAATGTTACCTTAATTGACTTATGTTTCGGCATACAATCATGTATACTTCAGCACAGTCGATCGTTTTCTGACCGTTTTTGCAATAAGAATTTAACTTAAATTTTCTTTTCTTAACTGAATTTGCCTGTAGAGGGAGCTGAATTTTCGAGCAGAAAACTATATACGTGACTATAGGTTTTAGAGTATATATAGTATATAAGGTTCCATATTTGCATTTAGTTTGCAGTAAAAATTTTCCATCGTTTTCATTGTCTTATAATATAAAGATGTAACTGGCAGGGCATAACACAACCTCTCAATAAACAGCAAATACACAGCTTCTTGTATAGGCCTATCTGCTACAAATAAGTGGCATAATCACTTAAACAAAGCTGCATTATTTCAAATAGCTGGTTTTATGACTAAATTGGCATGGCAATAATTTCCATAAATTTTGATCGTTCAAACACATACAGGAAGCAAATTTTTTCTTAAAACACTGTCTTGGGAATAGATTAATGACGTTGAGACTTTCTAAACTATACTTATCTTTTTATGTTTAAGAATAATTTATACACACTATGTCGAAATAGACGTGATAAAAGATTGTTTTGGTTCCTTAAAGAGATTACATGTCAAATTTTCCTATATAAGACCTTTCTTATAGGTTTGCCATATTTTGAATGCAAAAGATATTTCCTAACCTATAATGCAAGCCTATAAGACCCATGTAAGAACTCCCAATGGGATTCTGTATGTAAAGTCCGTATCTTACTTCTATAGTAATTGGTATAGTGTGTTTGCAGAAATTTGATCCAATTTGTCAAATATTCATTGATAATCCCTAATGGTAGCCATTTTGTTTAAGACTTTGTTTTATGTGTGAGATCTTTAGTTACCGTACGTGTTTGTTTTTATAGGCTATACTGTTCAAGGTAAATGGACAATGCCAAAATTGAGGGAAGTTGAGCTAAAATTTCTTCTTAATTTTCAAATCTGTAAAATCAGCAAAGAAAAAATTTTAGTATTCATGGGTCAGCTTTAAATGGTCTAGCTTTGCTCTGTTAATTTATTTGGCATGAGCAGTGTTTATGACGTCATTAAATTTACTATAAAGTTTGAAACATTGCATGCATTTGAATGCCAAGTGCAAATATAAAATTAGTAAAACTAGTCAATAGTAAGTGACTTGCTAGAACGTAGCCTATGCACACCAATTTTTAAAGAGTTAGTTTTTTTTACAAGGTATTATTAAAATGAAGACAAACAAATAATGACAGGCATGGAAATTGAAATGTTAATTGAATTTCCCATTTAATAAATATCTATTTGGAAGCATGCAGTGTGATTTGGTAAAAAAATGAATTTCATAAGAAGTTATAATGGCGACCTTAGTATAATGCTAACTGAAGCTAAAACATAATTTAACACTTTTCATGCTTTAAATTAAACAAATGTAACTACTTGATGGCATTAGTAATATCCACATAATATGAAAACTGTGATAAATGGTGCCATCTATAAGTCATGGTTTTCGAATTATGGCAAGACTGCTGTAAACGTTTACAATGCCCTTCTTAAGTATTGTTTATCTTCATTTCAATGGTTTTTTAGGCAGACTTGCACATGTTTGTGCATTTACAAATTTAATTGGAAATACCGGTATGTCTTAACCTTATTACTTCCACATATGCCCACAATGCATTTGTATGAGAAAATAGTCAGACATGTCTGATTGAGTTGCCTATAGCTATCAAGGCTTATATATTATTTTATCTGCATCGACATGGTCAGTCTTGGTAATTTGACTTTTTCCTACATAAACCATGCCACCAACGTCCTTAAAATAAAAAAGAGGAATAATACAAGACAGCAAACCTAGCGATATGTGAAAATTTGATTCAGGTCCACTGTGTGTAGCAATGATGATGCTATTGTCACTTTCATGTTTTATTCATCCTGTGTGCGACTTGGTGAAGACCTAGTCATTTGAAAAGCATTGTAAGAGCTTTACAAATAGCTTCTTCAAATATACTCGTTGAAGGAGGCTATCTCGAAGAGCTTCAAAAATCGCTGCACGAAACTGCATATATTCTTATGGGCATTTTAGCATGTGATGTACTATGACAAGCCAACTGGATATTAGCAACATTCAGTTTCCTGTGCTATAGGTCTGGCAGTAAAAGAAAATGTAGGCCTATATCACAATAATTCACACCCGTCTGGTTTGGCAGTAGAGGATGCCAAGTAATGTTTACTTAAAAAATATGGCGGAAAGAATGTAAAAGTAAAGGGCACAAAATGAAAAGATGTTAAGAACGTTACAGGAATTTTAACACCTTTTTTTTGTTAACATTTCGACATTGAAGGGTGGGCAAATAAAATATTGTAAGTGACATTATAGAAAACATGAGTAAGGTGTGTCAGGCACTGCCCTTTTAAAGATTATAAAAAGTCAACTCACCAATTTTGTAATCGTGATGCCATATCAGGCGCCATCTCGTTGGTCAACAGGCAAATATTTTTTGATGGCATTATAACAATAGAATTGTACTGGCGTGTGGATATTTTTGCCATTTAAACAGGGGTTAAGATAATTTTTTTTAGAAATGCCAACACATTTGGTTTCATTGGGTTGCCACTGCCCTAAAATTGGCGCCACCAATATTTAGAATTTGTTTGGCAGAAATCTATAGGGTGATCCGTTTGGGTTTGGATAATTTGAAAACTTTGTTATAATCAACACATCATTCTTACAAAGTTGAAATTCTACCAGAAGATCATGGAATAATGGGAGTTTCCTGTGCTGTTCTCAAAATGCCAATTCTTTTTTAGTTTATTGAGAGAAAAGTAAAAATTTGCTCAACACCACTGTAACCTAAAGTCAGTAACTGTCTGAGTTCAATGTGTATTTTCAAATAAAAAATAAAAATGGATTAACTATTGAATCCATTTTGACATAAAATGTTGCATTCAGTTTTACTTTTTTTAAAATCTTAATTACATCTTTTGTCATGGATTTCTTTCATATGTGTACTCTGTGAGATGGCCGCCCCAAACCCACCTTGCACGGGGTTCAAATAAGTTAATGCAAGGTGGGCGGGTCAAATGAGGTCACTGGTGAAAGAATTCGGGTCAGGTGACTGAGCCGAATTCTTTCACAGATGACCATGGGCGCCATTTTAGATTGAGTCGAGTTTTGGGTTGCAACCAAGTTGGTTGTGTGAAAGATACTCTTCTGTACCAAGTGCTATTGTTTTGGTTTATGTTATAATAAACAACCAGGTGTAAGCAGAAAACGTGAGTGAGTCTTATTTAGGGTGAACACCTCCAGAGTGGTACGATTAAACAGCGGTTGGGGAAAATTCCTGTAAGGATCTGGGCTACACATCTTACAACTCTGTTTAGTTCTTTATTACATGCAATTTTTTTTATCAGTTTGAGAAAAAAATGATCAAAGAGATGTTATTGAGAATGCATTATAGAAATTGCCAATTTAAATTTACTGAATACATGCCGCAGTTAAAATGCTTGAATACGAGATATATTATTAATTGAATATTTTTTTTTCGATAGTTAGTCAGAATCCTGGTTTCAATTTACATAAAAAGTCGATTTCCCTCATATACGAGCCTATATGTTTCATAATGAGCAAAAAATATACTAATTGTTTCTTTTGCTAAAATTGTGGGACTGCTAAACAGGAAATGGGCTTTCAAGAAAAAAAGTTGACTTATTACACCCCTAATGCTGTTTTTTAGGTATAAGTGTACTGAAGGATTCAAAATGCACCAATCCAGAACACTTTTTTTTTTGTTAAATAGGGAATAGATGTTAAAAAATTAGCATATTTGTACTTTGAACAGGTCTAACTGCATGTCATTTAAAGCTTATATTTTGCTGCCAAATTACATTTAATTGACTTGCAATTTAGGTGTTGTAAGTGTCTTCCTTGCATAATAGAAACATTATTTTTATCTGGAATGCAGAATCAGAATGATATGGTTAAAGTGTAGTTAAAATATTAATATTGGTTATCTTTTGTGCCTAATTGATTTTCCAAATTAAAATGGCCTATAATAATAGAAAATCGCCCGTAGCAATATGCCTTGTATAATGCAGCTATATTAATCTGTAATTTGGCCCTTTTGAAATAAAAGCAAATAATGTTTTCAATTTTATGTACTCCTACACGATCCATTAACATTTAATATGCATCAGATTACTCACATAGAAACTATTTTTACACTTCATCTTATTTAATTTCAGTAGTATTTAGTGTTAAGCTCTGGGGAATTTGAAATGAAATAATTCAAATTACGTATTTGATATTATATATAATTTAGCTACTTTTAAAGTAATTACTTAAAATTTTGTATATTTAGCCTACTTTATTTTGCTTGCACCATCCTAATCAAATATATAACAAAGATGGTTCTTTCTCTCTGTTATTGTAAAGCTTTTTTGTTGTATATTCATGCGAGATTCATGTGTATGAATTTCATTTCCTTCTGTATACTTTTGGGGGAAAAAATATTGACTTGACACATTGTTCAGATAGACCCAAGACTAATGTGTAACAACATCATTTATTATTTTTTTTAAAGGTTTGTTTTGAGTAATGTAGAAGGAATGATGCACAAAAGATTATAAAAAGATGTGAAGAATGGGCAAACAGGGTCATGCCACTTTTTATAAATTGAGAAAATAAAATTAAGGGGCACATTGCTTTGAGAATTATTAACCTGCTTTTTTATGAACAACTCAACATTTGTTGCATTTTTTTATTTATATATATATATATATATATATGAACACGTATATATTTATAAACATTTATATACTTAGGTCCAGTTCAAATTTAAAGGTTATACTATAGGGTTACTTGGTTTTTTAAAAAAAATAAAGAACCCTATGGTTGCACTACTTTTAGATGTTGTGGTAATTTAATAAAATACAATTTGTTGGCATTGCTAATCATAGTCTCTATATTTTCAAATTCTCTGTGACGTATATTTTTAAAGTTAGAAAATATAATTTTCAATGAGTTTGAAGAGTGTGATGCATGCAATTCATGCAAAATTACTTGTTCTGTTTTAAACTGTTCAAAGGAAAGTGTTTCACTTCTTACAAATTATTTTGAAAATCATGGAGAAAGAAATTTAATAATAAAATTGAAATTTGAATTGTAATCATATTTACTATTATAGTAATTATGACGTGCAAGACCTTGAATTGCTGGAAAATATTACTGCATGAAATTTTTACTACTATAGCGCCATTTCTTATAGCTTCTTTCACTTTGAAAGGGCTTCACCATATAACTCAAGGGGAAAATCCCACTTTGAAAGAAGTAGGTTGTATATGAAAAAACATAAAAAAATTGTAAAATGCATGGAAATTCTAATTTGATTTGAGTCCACCTCAAATAAAATGTTTTGAGTATAGATTTAAATGGAAATATAAATACCAAAGAGGCATCATTTTACTAACTGTGTAGCGCCCTCTATTGGATGAAAGTCATTTCTTCTCATGAAACACGTAGACATGGTTGTCCTAGAGGGCGCCACCAACTGTTTGTATATATTGCTATCTGTGGAAAAATGGCGCCAAATGTGTATCTGGCAAACGTCGTAATTTCTTTAATATGGTAACTTGGCTGCACTTATTATTGTCACAGCCATTCATATTTAGTAAGTGTGAACAACTTAAATATCACTTGTTACAAAGAGGGACTTTCCCTTTAAGTATTAGCCCTCACATAGGTGATTCTGTTATCAATGTTTCACATATCTTGCATGTTTTTTTACAATAAAATATGTAAAATTGAGCAACTATAGGATCTATATGTCACAATCATGGATTCTAATGATGTTATGTGTTTTTTTGTAATATCTCATTAAATCAACGGTTCAGGTTAATCTCTGACCTGCACGGTTGTAATATCTCATCAGATTAATATTTTTACTACCCAACTTTTAATTTGTGTTTAATTCTATCACACGAGACAAATTTTTTATAAAAATGCATATTTATAACATTGTAAAATGCTTAAAGTTAAATACCATGATCATTGAGCTATACTTGCTTTGTGAACTATAAACTTTTTTATGTTGAGAACCTTGAGGTAGGTGGTGCCATCTATATATATCATTAGTGCTCGGCATCAAAGTGAAACTATTTCTAAATGTATATACGTGAGAATTAGCTAAACATAATCAGTGTAATTTGCACTGAATATCTAATTTCAAATTATATATATATATATATATATATACAAATAATTAAAATGCATGTATGCATTCGCTGGTGGGTTTTTTCAATTTCAAATGAATAATGCATAATGTGTTTATATGCGGGAGCTCTGTCATTACAGAAGTTTTTGTTATGGGACTTTCGGCCCATGCAGGATTTCAGCTCAGTTAATTTCTCCATTAAGACTCCTCTAATAAGCATTAGTATATTACATAGAATTATTTATGCTTTCTTATGGTTCCACACCCCATTTTGATGCCATTACGCTAATCTGGCAAAGTGCAATTAAGTTTTTTTGTGTATGTGTGTGTGCTGTGTTACCAAATGACAGTAGGCACGCATATATTTACTGCATTTTGTGTCATGTTCAGGCAGTCAGAAGTGAAAAAAGGTAGCAAAAAGCAACAAAGCAAATTAGGTGGAAATAAAATACAATGAAAGATCATCTTTTCGCTTGGTTACTTTCTAGGCTTTACCGCGTGTTGAACTAACGAGCAAAATGAGTAAAAAAAATGCCATACAGCACAAGGCTTTTATATAGGCTTATCACTGTTCTGACAATTTCTATTGGCCAAGTATATATATATTTAAACTCTAGTCTAAAACTAGGAGTTAGGACCAGTTGCACCAACAAGAGTTAACATTAACTCAATGTTAATCTTAGGTTTTCCTTACATTCCTGAATTTTTATTGGCCCAAATCAGTCACATGATCATAATAACCCAGGGTTAAGACTTAACTGTTGTTGGTGCAACTGGCCCTTAATCAATCTGCCGCCATGTTAGGGAAATAAAAGTTGTCAGGGGTAATAACCCTAAGGCGCCATATAGTGCTAAATATATATATTTTAATTTTGTATTTTTACTGAATTTTGTGTGTAAAGATTAATATAAATGTTTTAGCATCTACATTGCAGAAGATGTATTTATTTGACACACATGTTCTGCTACCGATAATTGAAACTTCAGAAAACTAGTCTGTTTTCAATTCAATTCAATTCAACTCAGTACCCTACAGGCAGCAAATGAATGCCATATGGTAGGGGGGTGATCCCACTATCAGGAGAATTCTGATAGTATGATTCTGATATTCTGATATTCTGATTCTGATATTCTGATTCTGAGTATGCAACATATTATGTAACTATAGGGGCCTACATATTTAAAAGTTCTGTTTCAGTGGAAAACAGAAAAAAGTTCTGTTTCTGGCATAATGTATTACAAGGTATATGGCAATGAAAGAAATATTAAATTTTTTATTTTTAGAATTAATTAATGCTGTTTTATGCTGTTTTATTATAATGTTTAATGCTGTAATTATAGCTTAATTTGATGAATATTACAAGCAGTTCACATGATTAAAAACTTGTTATAACACAAACTGAATGATGACTTGCATGACTTAATTTTGAACTCAAACGTATATAGTGGCATTATGTAGTCTTTCTAAACATTTGATGAAATTTCATCATTTTCGTTGATGACCTATTATAATTATTGAAAATATATATAGAAATCCAAAATTGAAGGGAAAGTCCCACTTTGAAAGAAGGTGGTTGTAGGAGGAAGAGCATTAAACATTAGGAAAGGCATGTAAATGGTAATTTGGTTTTTGCCTACCAATCTAAATAAAATGTCCTGAATACATAGATTTAGTTGAAAATGCGAAGCCCAAGTAGGTGCTTTTTAATGACAGTATGCCTCTACCTGATAAAAGGCATCCGCTCTCATGGAACACGTACACATGCATGTCCTAGATGGCACCACCAACTTCTTTGTTAAATTTCTAAAAAAAAACTGCATGGAGCCTAACATGCATTTGGCAAACCTCGTGATTTTTTTTCATTATGAAAACTTTGCTGCATTTATATTGTCACTGCTATTCATATCTATTAAGTGTGCAATATAACTTTCTACAAGGTGGTACTTTCCCTTTAATAGAAAAACAAACTCATACCGGTATCAGAATTTTTTTCTATTTTGTAAAGTTGATCATCTTGAGATTATTATTTACCATGTAATTTATGAGTGATCCCTTAGCTTTATCTATTTTTTAATAATACAGCAAGTGAAACACAAGTCATAAAATTTGCGATAACTTATTTTATTACAATAATTATAAACCTAATTTGAAATTTTGTTTGTTGTTTGTTGTTTTCGATAATGAACATACACCTTTATATTGCCCTTTTAAATGACATTGTTAATGTATACTAGTAGTATTGTATTTGCCATTTCTGGGCACTACGGAAATGTGGGCTTGTGACTGGGGCCGTCCGTAGTGCACCAGACTCAGCCGGGGTTAGCACGACACCCATTATGGTGGATCCCGCAAATGTGGGCTTGATGCCGGCCGTCCACGGTGCACCGGGCTCAGCCACCGGTGAATTGTTTTGGGTGGTTATACAAAACTACGCAAATACATAATAAAGTAATACAGCAAAAACCTGATAAAAGAATATGTAACTTTGTAGTGATTTGAACTGCAGACTCTTGAGTTGAGAATCCAGCATTTTACCACAAAGCCACATATTCTTAGAAAACTTATTCAGATAATGTGGTACTTATTTTCTTAAGAAATTTAAACTAATAAATTGCAAAAAACAGCATTTTTTATTTAAAAGTTTGATTGGGAAGGGGCTGATACAG
>JAQIXP010000445.1:0-26140 GCA_034700285.1 Proteroiulus fuscus
GACAGTATCAAAAGCCTTAGCAAAATCCAAGAAAATAGCATCCACTTCGCTACCATTATCCAGAGAAGCTTGAATTTTATTAACAAATATTGCTAGTTGAGTTTCACATGAGCAAACTTGTCTGAATCCATGCTGGTTGTCCGAGATAAAGTTACCCCTATTTAAATGTACCATAATATTGGTTTAAATAATATGCTCTATTGTCTTGCAAACAATAGCCATTAATGAGACAGGTCAATAATTGGCTGGGCATTAGCATTAGCATATTTCCAGTCAAGTGTCTTTTGTCAAATAAATCAATGGGTCCAGATAATATTTCTCCAAGACTGCTTAAAGAGCTTGCACCATCCATAACTTCATTTCTGACTAAACTATTTCAACAATCTATTAATACAGATGAACTCCGATTGCAAAAGTTTTTGAACTCCATTACTAGACATTTCTACCTTAAGGACAACTGAAAAAAGATTAATTTGAGGTAACATGTTTCCATCGTCAATAGTAAATACACTTTGAAATTGAGAATTTTATAATTCAGCTATTTGGCACTCCTCAGAAATGATATCACCATTATTATTTAGCAAGCTAGATACTCCATTATTGCCTTTATTTAAAAGATTTGACATATTTCCAGAAACATTTAGAGTCTTGTTTTAAAGCTTTAGCTAGAGTAAACTGCTTTAAATATCAACATGCATTAACAAGGAGTTTTTTAAGTTTGTGTCGTAGGCTTTTAAATTTATTACTTAAATTAGGTGACTTTTTAGTTCTAAGTCTATTTCTAATTATTCGCTGCTGACGAACAGTTCTCCGTATTTCAGTAGTATATCAAATTGGTTCACAAGAATGTTGGGACAATTTCTTAGGAACAAATTCAGCAATACCCTTATCTACAATAAATTTAAAGTTATCCCAAGTAGTTTGAACACTATTATTTGTAAAACTGTTATCCAAATCTGATAAAAATACACTTGCAAACTGCTTAAAGTTATCCCAATTTGCCTTGTTATAATCTAAAAATGTCCGCCTAGCAGTGGAAGTCACGCTTGGAAAAAACTTAAAATCTGCAAGTACTATCTGCTCATGGTCACCAATACCATCCCCACAGCCAATTTTGCAAACAAATTCAGGAGAGTTTGTAATCAATAATTCAAGAATATCATTGCCATGGGTTGGTTTCATATTTAGTTATTAAAAAGAATACTGCTGTAGATAATTTAAAAATCTTGTAGAGCTATTAGCAAAAGGCTTACTAGAAATATGTTCATAGTTTACCCAATAATCCCTGGTAAATTAAAGTCACCTACAATAAAAAGGATGGGGTCTTTATTAGAATTCACCTTTCTCATAAGCCCCTCCCTTATGTCTTTTTTTGATGTTTATACCTTTAGCTTCGTCCATCTTGGCAGATCTGGCAAGATGGACGATGCTAAAGTAATAAACGTCATAAAACGTCATCAGGGAGGGGCTTATGAGAAAGGTAAATTGTACTAAAGGTCATTAGATCTAAAAAATCCGTCCAGATGAACAGAATTGTCATTGGGATGATAGAATTAAATGATAAACAAAGTTTTTACCATTTTTTAACTTTGTACTACATGCAACTAATTCACATGAGGTTTCTAAAAATTATTCTCTAACAGTAATTAACTTGTTAAAATGGGCAATAAATACTCCACCATGGCCATGAGTTCTATCTCTATGATAGATGGTGAAATTGCTAGGAAAAACCTCTTTATTGATAATATTATTTGTCAGCCAGGATTCAGAACCAAGAATTATATCTGCCCCATGTGATTCTACAGCTTTCCTAAATTCCAATATTTTGTTTTTAATGCTTTAACAGTTAACAACCATGACATTAGTGCTTGTGCTACTAAATCTCCTAGAGTAAGATCTTTCCCTTAATGTTGGCCTATTCCTAACACTATTTAAAGGATTAACAGGCAAATTACCTCCATCTAGTTTCCCTGGCAAAGTCGTTGGACAACCCCACCCAAGACAGAACCCAAGACTGCCTTTCCTTTCAAGGTAAGGTAAAGTCCATCCCGCAAGTAAAACCTCTCGGGACTGTGTAGCAGGTCATGAGAAACATCCACAAAAATGACCTTTACCTGTTGACACATAAGAGAAATCTCTTGTGCAATGTGCCGTTCCTTCAAATTGGGGCAGTTCTGGACTCCAGCTCGACCATCAAACCGGGGCAAAACTGATGATATCACAATCTTGGCTCCCGGTCTAACGTGACGAACTTCCCGAGTAAGGTCACAAAGAAGCTCAGCAACTCCTTTTGGGGTGTCCATCACGGCTTATTGGTACCGGCATGAACCACCACTAATGGATTTTTAGGAGCTTAGGACAGCACCCCAGAAACCCTAGTGGAAAGATGCTCGAAACGCGTGCCTGAATAGCACTACATATGTGCAACACCTGGTTTTCCAACCCTCACACCGTGAGGGTTGCAGGCTGTGACTTCAGGGACATCAGTGTAATGCTGAGAAGACTTAGACAAGACACCGAAGCGATTACCTACCGTAATGCCATTACTGGCATTACCCCAAACCACTTGCCCACTCCCCCTATGTGGCTGAGTACCTTTTCCCTTAACCACAGAAGTCCATGACTCAACCTGCTTAGAGCATTCAGTCTGGGGTGACTAACTCACTCAGGTACAATCAACCCCATGACCAATATCCACCTCACCAATCAGGCTCTCATACTGACATGCTACCTCTACAGTTGGGATGTGAGACAAAGTGCTTTTGGAATAGTGCCTTGAGTGCCTCAATATCCCCTCTCAAAGCTGCAATCTCTTCACCAGCAGTCTTAGTCTTAGAACGAGTCCTAACAGTAGAGGCTACAGTAGGAGTTTTGGTCATTCTGAATAGTAAATCACAAAAAAGGATAAAGCAAAATTTTGAAAAACCTGCGTATCACAAAAACGTTAATAATTTTAAAAGTCTATAACCGAAACTAAAACTACTAACACACACTTATTAATTTCAGCAAGTTTTGATTATTGAAGTATGTCTAAGTGACAAATTTAAGCTGAGTTATTTATAGATTACTCGGACAAAGAAAAGTAAATCGCCAAACAAAGAATTTAAATTACTAACAAAATCTGCGCTACACAAAAACGTTAATAATTTTAAAAGTTCTTAACCGAATTAAAAACTATTTACATAGTCTTGTGCATAATTCTTACCTGCACATTTCAGTGCATAGATTATGTCTGAATGACAAAATCTCACGGGGATATCAAATGATTACGAGGAGCTAAAAACTGCATGGCTAACAGCAATCCTGTCGCTATAACTTGTTATAACTCGCTATAACTTGTCGCTATATTAACTTGTGAATAATCTAGCTTTAGAAACCATCGATAGTGATGACATGGTTGATAATGTACAATTGTGCACATTGATCCAGTATCTTCTACAAAACAATTGGTAACACCAGGCCATTCCATTCTTTGGTCATTGATTCAAATTTATAATCCTTATTACAGTGCTCACTTCATCCACAATATTTGTTTTGGGGACAGGCTACTTTATGTATAAAATCCAATGAATGTGTAATACAAAATTACAGTGTCCCAATCACACTGTACATTAAGAAATTTAATTTACATATTAATTAAATTATTACCCTCTTTGTCTGAAAGCCATAAGCACATGGTGTATTCTAAATTTGAAAGAGTGACTTGTGCATGTGTATTTATAGTACAATGCTTTCCCTCTGGAGTGCTTTCCTTCTTCAAGTATGAAGTAGATACTTGAAAATTTGAAATCTGCACTTCAAAGCAATTTAAATATAGATAAGTGTAAAGCTTGATATTATAATTAACACAGCAATAAATGAGTAAGATATATATGTCAGCATACAGTTCAAGTTTCTTTTAAAAATGTCATGCACAAAATACTACCCTTTGACATAGGGAGCGGCCTTCTGAATAGAATTTAGCTTTCATGTATTTTCTTTTTGTGGTTACCATAATTATATGGACTTCACCAGAATCATTATAAAAATCATTGGGTACAATAATTTGCTTAGATTCTGGGATTGTAAATACCTGTTCCAAACCATTTTTTTTCTTAATATCAATGTTCCAGTGTCACTTAAGGTAAAAACTGAATCTGTAAATTTTATGAAGTCCTTTCCTAGTCGTGTATTAAATTAATTGGTTGCCAGTAATGTCCTGGATCCATAGACTTCCATTTTATTTCTTGTAATATTTTAGTAACATTGTTTAACTGGAATTATTTCAAATTAATTACAATTATTTCTATATTCATCATAATGTATTCAATCTGTTTTTGCCAATTTCACTTGACTTATACAAGTACCAGTAGTGCTACAAGTTTGCAGGTCAAAATATTCTTTTGAACCCATGCATATTTTTGGCACATGTTAATGGCAGGTGGTCTTCCATGCATTTAAACATTTGACTACTACCTTTTATCTTCTTGTACTTCCACATGAAAAGTAGATTTAAATAAAATTTTGTTGGTAAGCCAATATTTTTGTAGCCCAGGCAGTAACACATTATGAACAATCTTGTTTAATGCAAGCTTGAGTCAAAATTGTGTGCAAGTTGTTTTGTTTTATAATTTGTTTTATAACATGCTTTTTTCATTTGTAAGATTCTATTTCATTTTTCTTATATGTCACTACATTTTGGCCAGTGATCAGTTGACCTGTAATGATAATTAGTGCTAGCACATGCAAATATTTCTTCATTTCTTCATATAAAATTTGGCCATTCTTCTTTCTTTTGAATGATTAATCATTACAAGATATCAACGTTGCTTTCAACTATGATCTCTAATCAATTTGAGTTATTGCCCGTGGATTTTTGGTACACTTTGTTCATTTTATTAAGCTTACTCGTGCTATAGTGCTTTTTCAATTTTTGTTTGCTCTAATCTGGCCAGAATATTTTGCAATGACTTCTTGCAAAATAAAAATGGAATTAAATTCAACACAAATAGCTTTTTGAAAGAAATTGCTTAAAAATTTCCCATATAAAAGCAAACATTACTCATTCAGTTTCTATGACATTATTTAAGGCTTTATTATTGATTGATGAATCATTTGAAAATATCAACAATGCTTTCAACTATTATTTCTAATAAATTAAAATTAGTTTATGTGCATGTTTTGTGCACTTTGTTCGTTCTTTTAAGCATAGTAGTGCTATAGTGCTCGCGTTTATTTTTTGTTTGAACTAATCCTGCGAGAACATTTTGCAAAGACTTCTTGCAAAACAAAAATGGAGTTAAATTCAACAAAAATAGCTTACAAATTTCCCATATAAAAACGAAAATTGGTCATTTAATTTGGATGACAGTAGTATACCTTGCCCATACTGCCCATGGCTGCCCCCACTGGGCGTCGCCATCTTGGAATTTTGCTTTGAACCTGGGCCTAGAGGGCAAATTTCATTTTGCACCTGGGTCTAGTAAAAATGCAGGGTTTTCACCATTAACCGGAAATGACAAAAAATCAATTCAAAATAAATAAGTTTTAAATAATCTAAAAAAATTAAATAAAAATAAAAAATAAATTAAAATTAAAAATAAAATAAAATAAAAAATGTAATAAAATTTAAAATAAAATTAAAATTAAATTAAATAAAAATAAAAATTAAAAAAATAAAATAAAATATAAAATTAAATTAAACAAGGCTAAAAATGCAAGCATTATTAAATGCAAACTTTGTTTAAGGCCCCATCCATATATGACGTCCCACATTAAATAAATATTTTAATTTTAAGTTTTTAATATAAGACTTGCGGTTATCAAGTCACAACACCTGGCAGGTTCTCAAGTCACAACACCTTATTTGCGAAGATTTAAATTGCAAAGAATGAAGTCTCACCTGATTTGTGAAGATTTCAATGGTAAAGAATAAAGTCTGTATGGAAATTACATAATTGTATGGGAAAGAAAAGGGATATGTGTAAGGCTATTTGGCTTTCCTGAAGTTTTTGTAGTACTTTAAACCATAGCCTACGTTATTAAACATATTATATACACGTGTAATAATGCGGGCTATGTTTATACACTTCTCGCTTAAACATGTAGTGTCCTCTATCGCCAACTAGAAAAATAATTTTTCTTTATGAAGCCTTACATCCTCATAGAGGCTAAACATTGCGTTACATATGCCGAATGTTTAGCCTCTACGGTAATTTTTAGGGGCTGCTAGCAACATACAGTCCTCACTAACATGTAGTGTCATCTATCGCCTACTAGAAAAATTATTTTTTTTGATAAAGCCTTACAGCCTTATAGAGGCTAAACCACGGTGTAGTAGGTGATCAAACTGTCGTCTGCTACAATGCTTTTTTGACCATACCAACTGGCGATGATATTGTGACTGTTTTTCCATAGCTTACCAAGTTGATGCTAGATGGCAGTAGTGGCAGAATTCTACAATACAATAGGCTGCACCCTTCTGCTATTTAACGATCATTACAGTCGAAGGTTGCACCCAAAAATATTGCCACATTTTAAAATAATATTATCTTTTAATATATTTAATTTAATTTATTTTGTTATTTACGGGTAAAATATATTAATGCCTAAGCATTATGGATTTAAAACTGCTTCACAAAAGCAAGAATGATCAAAAAAAGGTTAGGAACTTTTCGATTCACTCTTCAGCCATTCACTATGAGGAATTTGTATCACGTACACCCTCATGCGTCAAAGTCATTGTACCGTCGCCAAAAAATAGGGCAAGTTGTGTACCGTGGGCTAAACATTGCGCTACATATGCCGAATGTTTAGCCTCGATGAAGATTTTTAGGGGGTGCAAGCAACAACATTTCTCGAGCAGAACACTTCTCGAGCAGCAACACTTTTGTGCAACAACACATTTGATCTGAATTCAGAAAGCAAACGAAGTTTGCTTGACAAGGCTAAAAATGCGAGCATTATTAAATGCAAACTTCGTTTAAGGCCCCATCCGTATATGACGTCCCACATTAAATAAATATTTAATTTTAAGTTTTTAATATAAGACTTGCGGTTATCAAGTCACAACACCTGGCAGGTTCTCAAGTCACAACACCTTATTTGCGAAGATTTAAATTGCAAAGAATGAAGTCTCACCTGATTTGTGAAGATTTCAATGGCAAAGAATAAAGTCTGTATGGAAATTACATAATTGTATGGGAAAGAAAAGGGATGGGTGTAAGGCTATTTGGCTTTCCTGAAGTTTTTGTGGTACTTTAAACCATAGCCTACATTATTAAACGTATTATATACACATGTAATAATGCAGGCTATGTTTATACACTTCTCGCTTAAACATGTAGTGTCCTCTATCACCAACTAGAAAAATAATTTTTCTTTATAAAGCCTTACATCCTCATAGAGGCTAAACACTGCATTACATATGCCGAATGTTTAGCCTCTACGGCAATTTTTAGGGGGTGCTAGCAACATACCATGGAGGAAGGAGAATATGGAGATGCCCTTACGTATACCAGCCACTATAAAAAATGGGAACACTAACTTAAGGCTCCGCTATTAAGCCCTGAGTAAGATGGCCGCTACATCTGCCTCTCGATCATACTGCATTTTAGTATTTGCAATGGCTAAAAATGGATTACTTCTAATTTATTCCTTACATAAAGTAAACTGAGCCCTAACTGTAAGTTTTTTTTTAAGTGAAATTATAATAAAAAGGAAAAAGGTCACAATTTGCTTTTGTTGACAGAAGCCCTGAGTAAGATGGCGGCTACCAGCTAGTGGTCCCATTAATGTGACATCATGCCACCCACCTGCAACATACAGTCCTCGCTAACATGTAGTGTCCTCTATCGCCTATTAAAAAAATTGTTTTTTTTATAAAGCCTTACAGCCTTATAGAGGCTAAACATTGCGCTACATATGCCGAATGTTTAGCCTCTACGAAGATTTTTAGAGGGTGCAAGCAACAACATTTCTCGAGCAGCAACACTTTTTTGTGCAACAACACATTTGACCTGAATTCAGAAAGCAAACAAAATTTGCTTGAAAAGGAAATTAAAAAATAACAGTTAGAATATTTACCTCTGTGCTATCTGGCCTATTGTTGATAGAAGTGTGACTTGTACAAGGTTGAAACCCTATCTAGTATTGGTTCCACCTGGTGTTTATGTTGAAGAATGCCAGTGTGGCTTGCCTTCCAAATAAAGCCATTGACTAATTGCCGCAAAGCCTGTTTAGAGAAGACTGTCACTAAAATGCCTGATTGTGGTATAAGGCCTCTAAAGTGGACTATCAGGCTGCGCCTAAGCCTGGTCAATATACAAAATGTTACTGACTTCATTGTAGCTTGCCGTGTTGCACATTCGGGGATTGGTGACTTACATCAGTTTTGGAACAGTATTTATATGAATTTTTGGCAATGGGAATGGTCCTAAGATCTTCCTATTGGTGAAACAATAAAGTAATGATGTAGCCAATAAGAGCAAGGGACAGGTTTGTTTTTAAGCAAGAAATTGGTTTTTGATATCTTTAAGCCTAGAGGTTAATCTTTAATGCTAGAGGTTGGCATGTTCACTCTAATCCTCTGAAGGAAATTTGTGCTAAAATGGATGCTTATTATTGGTCCTTTTTCTTACATTAGTAAAAAGTTGTTAGAAATTCAATTTAATGATGATGTTTAAGTCACAATTTTATGACGTTGGAGTATCCTCCTGAATGTGGGATAATCCCCCTTCCAAATGGCATCATTATATGCTGATAGTAGGGTACTGAGTTGAATTAAATTAAAAAGAACTGAAGTACAATAATTATTTATGTCTCACATATAAAACAATTATAAATAATAAATCAATTCATTGCTAAACATGAGTACTGCAATAAACATAAAATGGCTAAAGAATTCTTTTATTAGTAGAATGTCAGGCATCATGTTACAAAGAATATAAAACATGTTTATTGCAATTGGCAAATTATGCATAATTATCATAGTTCAAAGTAGGAAAGTTGTTCATAATCCTTGATGAAATTTGCAAGTTTTAAAAGTTTTAGGGTGAATGCCACAGTTCTTTTTTGAACATATGTTTATCCTTTCTCTTGACTGATATTAAAAAACACAATAATAATACAAATCAATTATATACTTTCCTGGTTTAACATCTTTCATAATTGGGCACTTTGTAGAGTTTAATGGTAACTTGTTCATAACTCCAGTAAAGTAAGTTTAAATCCTCACAATACAATTTTTTTTCGTGCAAATGTATAATAGAATAATATAATATAATAATAAAATATAATAATATATTATGATATAACATAATAATATATTATGATATAAAACAATAATAAAATATAATAAAAATTATAAATTATAAACAAATAGAATAACCCTGTCAAGGAAATATACGTAATGCATTCCTGTTTTAATTTATTAAATGTTTAAGTCAATTTTCTTTTTCTGTAGTTTTGATACATACAAAATAAAGCATACCAACTTCTCATGCAATTGGTTTGAATTCTACTGGGCCATTGCTTTTTCTCCTTAAAGATATATGTAAAATCCTTTTGCTGTAAATTCTTTTTTGTTTGTTTCCTGACAACTAAACAGAGGACTGTATCTTGTTTTGAATTTTTGCACATTCACATTGGTTACTCGTAAATTCACTTTTGTTTATTTTCGATCAAAGATATAATACTTTAAAAATGTTACAACATTACTGATTATTTATAATGTTTTAAATTAAATAAATAATACTGTAATACTCGTATAACATCGCAGTTGGGACATAACATCCACTCCTTTCAAGCCATATATTCCAACTCACACATTTCCTTCTTTTTTCCAATTTTAAATTTAAAACATGCATTTGCGCGCGCAATCCATGTGCTCGCACTCTGCATGTGCTCTTGCTCTGTGTAAGAGCAACAAAAAACCCTAACTAATTTGCATTAAATTAACATCTTAAAAAAACCCAAATATTCCTAATGGAGTCCCAAATGAGGTCCTCATGTCGACAACATGACTCACGCCATCTTTTCCAGGATGTAGACCAATAATTTTGCTCTTTATCCAAAGATTTCTCGGCAGTTTCTCATCCACAAAGATAGCCACATCTCCAAGTCTTAGTTCGATGACCCATTTATTTTACTTTGTTTTTCTAGTAAGAGTAGGTAAACACTCTAATCCAGCTTTGCCAAAACTGGTCCACTAATGCTTGGGCTGCTCTCCCACTCTTCCTCAGATTTACTTCTGAAGATGAAAACTTCCCTGAAGGTACAGCAGTACTACTTGACCCAAGCAGAAAATGAGATGGTGTTAAAGCTTCATCATCGCAGCAGTCCAAAGACACATGAGTGAGATGTCCGTTGATGCTACTTTCGGCCTCCATGAGCAAGGTATGCAATACTTATTCACGGGGTTATTGCTCTTGTAAAGTATATTCCAAAGACCTTTTTACTGACCTCAAGAGACATTCCCAACTCCCCCTATATGGGGGCATAAAGGAAAGCTAAAATGCCACACAATGGAATGGCACAAACATTTCTGGTTTATCCTGTCTTGATCCAATTCCATTACAGCTTTCTTTAGTTCATTATTGGCCCTATGGAAGTTCATCTCATTATCAAAATGCATTTTGCAAGGGCACCCTCGCCAACCGATAAATCTTCTGATGGACATAATACATGAATCCAGGTAGAGGTCACCAGCAACCTCCAAATGGACAGCTCTGGTCATCAAACAAGTGAACAAAACACTATCTTTTTCATGTCGACGTCCAATGGCCATGTACATATTGCTAAAGTAGTTGACACCAGTGCAAGTAAATGGTCTATGTCTAACGCATCTTCTTGCTTTAGACAGTAAACCCATTTCAGGAACTCTTGGTAATGCTTGACGATTTTTACACTCCTGACACCGGTTCCAAGCACTTTGCACAGCAGAACAAAGTATCAAAATCCTGTATCACTGTCGGAGTTAATTCACCACAAATTCCTGACCTTGATGACTCGCTTTACAGTAATAATGGTTGATTAACAATAGCAAACAAAGGGATGTCTTAAATGATGAAGGAGACTTGTTTTGGGGAGTGGCTCCGCCTGTCTCAATGCTTCAATTTTGTCGGGAAAACTCGTTGCGAATATCTCCACATTTTTTCTGCATTTTAAATCTCACTTAACCTCAGATCTCCTCCAAGGCATTCTGATCGACACCTTTTGACGAATCACAACATCCGTGCAGTCTTCCGGAGCAACCTTGTTTATGAGGCACCTTGGTTTTCTTCATCACCCTCCATGTTAGGTCGTGCTGGCAGGACATCGTCCTCAACCGCTCCTCTATGCTTGGCCAGCCCTTTAACAGATTGGCGGTGTAGGGCAATGCATCCCAGTTGTCTGCCCTTATCGTCATGTCCAGGTTGATGATGTTGGCATCTTCCCGGACCTCCACGGACTCCTCAGGCATCTCATCAATTACAACTAACTCTATTCTCATGACCGACACACCCTCCTCCGTATCCTCGGGCCAGTCCTCCTCCGTCCCCGTGATTCCTGTCGATTCTTTTGACTTCACTCCGGCTTTGATGGTTTTACCAACCCCGACACCCTCCTCGCCCGCCTCAACCGGCTCCGGTGTCAAGGCTGATTCCATGTCCTCCCAAGGAATCAAACCATGATCTTCCAGGATGGCTATACGTGCCACCCGGCTCTCGTGTTGGAGGAAGTATCTGGCCCTTCTGAGACAGGGCCATCCTCTCATCTGATATCTCAGGAACGGGACTGTTCCAATCCCTCTCCACCATCTAGTGATGGAAAAAGTAGCCAAAAAGGTAATCAATAATCCGGCTACACCCACATGTTCACACACATGTCCTCCAACACCCCTCCAAAGTGAAATTTAGACTAAGAAAACACCAATAATAGACTTAAGTTATTACCACCACCCCTTAAAATCTCCATGTAAATTAATGATATCCTCCACTCCAAAAGTTATGTTTTCCATAACGTCATTTAATATCAGACATTTCCGCCAAAAATAAATTAAAAGCAGTACATCAAGTTATCTCCACTCCATTCGAATTTAAGGATTCTTCCTGGTTGATCAATGCAAACCAGAACCAACATTTCAAATCGAATCCAAAAAGACCAAAAACGTGTCCCATGTGGTTAACACTTGGCAAGCGCCTATTTTTGGAAATGCATCAAAAATTTACTTTCTCTTCTCCAAATTTCTCCCCAATTAACAGCAAGTAATAATCGTAACCTCATAGATACAATAAAATTGTAGTCTTAACGTAAACAATGCTCCAAAAATTCCAAAAATCAAAAAATTTGCTGAATACAGAAAAATCACTACCACACGCGGTTCTGATAAAATCTAACATGGCTGACCTCTGACATGGGGTCGTCAACTCATTGGGGCATCGTGCAAGGTGACCTCATCATTACCTCATCAAAACATCAACCCAATTTTGGGTTTATAATTACGTCATCGTCAAAAACACTCCCGGGCACGAATTAGGCGGCAGTTTTGAATCTCCCATATCGAATTTCTCGAAATTGACTACACAAATACGAGTAAAATTAAAAATTTCGAATGTACACTACAAATTTTATTCTGGCCCCATCAAAGAATGCAAGTCAATTCCACCTGTGCATTTTTCTCTAAAAATCACCAAAATCAGCCTTCATTAGCTTTTACAAGCTAATGCTCCTGATTTCTGTGCCATTGACCAGAATTGTGTCACCCTTCCATTCTCCTAACTTGGAAATTGGGCGAGGGTTTGCAAAACCCCATCTACTAATTTTGTTAAGGGGTACTCCTTGCTTTTTCGTCTCCGGCCATGAGAAATTACGCTCCCTGATCGGTTTCACCCACTCAGCTCCAAACGTCATCCTCATGTGTTGCTTGTACTCCCAAGCACTCCGATTACGAAAAGCTCCGTGAGTGGGTTCTTTACTCCAAAATCTCTGCTGATCCTGGAGATAACTCCCTCACGAAAATCAAATTTCTCCGGATTCAACGATATCGGTAGATTCTCCACCAGCTGAATGACTAGTACTACTGTATGACCATCAGCTGTCCTCCTTATTTTCAACCAAATCGGCGGATCTAGCAGCACATATTTCTTTAAATTAGAAATGTGCTGCTCTGTTTGTTTGGTACGGCCCTGTACATTTAAGTACTCACACGTATAGTTCAGGCTGTCCGCACTCACTCCAATAATTTTAGCCGGACCCTTTTATGGCAGTCTTAGCTTCATTGCTAGACCTTTGATCGGTGCCAAGTCCTCCACTAACACCAAATCATTGATGTTAAACTCTATATCCTTGTGCGCACGATCATAAGCCTTTTTTTGCTGAGCCTGACTTGCCAACAATTTGGTCATAGCTCTCAACAGTACTCCCTCCATAGGTGGATCTCCATTTATCAACAGTGGCTATGGTAACATGCTCTCCAATGCAGTGGTAGAATGAAACCCATGCATGAGAAAGAAAGGTGTGTACCCAACAGGGCTTGTACGCTAGTATTGTATGCCATGGTATGTTCTCCAACCAATTGGGCCAATCTTTCTGTTTCTCTAATAACTCCATAAATGCTCTTATCATGATCGCCAGAGTCTTGTTGGCTCTCCACCAACCCATCACTTTGTTGATGATACAAAGTCTTTGTTCGATGTTTAACATTAAACTGCTTACAAAACTCCTGTGCTACCACTACTGTGAAAGGCATCCCTTGTTCAGTTGTCAAGCTTCTGATCCAGCCAAACCTCTAAACAATTTGGTCTAGCAGAAACTTTTAAAAAGGACAATGCTGTTGCTCTTCTCAATGCTTCTTTTTACCACAAATCGCATCACATAGTCCCCTGCGATAAGAATATATTTCACTCCATTTGACCCTTTTGGCAGCAGTGATCAAATCTATCTTCCAGTGGCTTGCAGGTGATCCTTCCGGTATTATCGACTGCATCAGCCCTGGTCGTTTTTTATACTAAGCCGGTAAAACGTCCTCCATATTCGTGCTAGCATCTTGGCCATGCTCAAATGACAATTCACCGCCGTGTCATGACCCACCTTCATGATTTGCTCATGCAAAGGCAAGGGTACATCCAACACAAGCCTCTGGTGAAGATCATCATCGCTGATCAACGTATAGAGAAGTCCATTCACTATGCTGTGATTGCTCTCTATGACCTCTCTACAGTCCTTGCTCCTAAGCTCCTTCATGATCTTGCTTGTATAGTTGTCAACAGCTTGCTCTACCTTAAAACATGCTGTGTCCCACAAGTTAATCTCATCCATTGCTACTGTCACATAGGCTTTCTCCTCCTCTCCTACTGCATTTTGCAGTGGGCATCTAGAAAGAGAGCATCAGCATCGATGTGCAAAACTGTTTTTGTGCACAACTGAGTACCAATGTTCAGTCATATCTAGCATTTGTTCATCTTTTGGAGCCAGCAAAAGGAGTGATGATTGGTTGCGATAATAAAATGCCGGCCGAGAAGACAATGTCTGTTCTTCTTGACGGCCTAGATAATTGCCAACGCCTCGAGTTCTGGGATGTTATAGTTCTTCTCGTAATTATTTATGCACCGCGAACCGTAGACAAGAACCTTCTTGTCCTTCTTCTTTCCTTGATAGACTACTGCTTTTAGGCCCAACATGGATGCATCCATGTGCTAAGAAATTGTTTGCGTGGGATCGAACGTCGTCAGTATTGGTGCCTTGATCAACAACGACTTTAGCTCTTCAAACACCAACTCGCATCTTGCATCCCACTGAAAGATTGCTTTCTCTCCAGTCAATCTGTGCAGTGGCAAAGCGATCTTCACAAAGTGCTCGATGAATCTCCAGTAGTAACTGGCAAGGCCAATAAAACTACGTAGCTGAGTTATCGTGGTTGGCCGTGGAAACTCCTTTACGGCTCAAATCTTCTCCGGATCAACCTCGACTCCTGCTCCTGACACCATGTGTCCAAAGTATGCTACCTTGTCATACATGAAAAAGCATTTCAAAGGCTAAAGCTTTAGATCTGCAGTCTTTAACAGCAGAAATATAGTCCTCAGATGCTTCAACATGATTAAAAACAATTTTCCATAAGTGATCACATCATCCAAGTAGATCAAGCAAGCCTCCCACTTGATATGAGCCAAAAGGATGTCTAATGCTCACTGCATTGTAGCTGGTGTGTTGCATAACCCAAATGGCATTCAGACAACTTAAACAGTTTCTCGATGTCCTCCTTGGCCACACAAAGCTGCCAGTATCCACTCGCCAAATCCAATGTCGAGAAGTACTTCACTTTAGACAGAGTCCAACGTGTCATCAATCCTCGGCAGAGGATATTGGTCGACTTTGGTTTGCTCATTCAGTCTCTGATAATCAATGCAAAAATGCTATCCTCCATCCTTCTTTGTCACAATGACTTCTGGGCTAGCATACAAAATTTCTAGGCCAGACGATACTGTGCTTGAACATGGCATCTAACTCCTCATCAATGACTTTTCTCATGTGCTCCGCAGTTCTACAAGCTGGTATGTGAACTAGCGGTTTTCCCTGCATATCAATCCTGTGGACTGCGATATCGGAGTCTCCTGACTGCGATATCGGAGTCTCCTAACTCCAGCGTGTCTACTGTGAAGATGTCTCGAAACTTCAGTAAGACCTTTAACAACGCGGTTTGTTCTTCGGATATCAGTTAAAGCCTATGTTCCAGGCTGAGTCGGTGGGTTCCGGATTTCCTCCTTCTGTCACCTGTTGCACAGACTTCCTCCTTCTTTCCAACCGGTCTTCATCCCTCAAGTAGGAACACAGTCCTCCAGTGGTTCCACAGTTCCAATTGTCATCTGGCATCACAACCAAACGTCCTTGTCCATGGCATTAACGATAACAAGTTGTTCAATCTTCCCAACCAAATCAAGTGGTACAACTTTTATAGCTAAGCAAACTCCATGCATTGCTAATCAATCGTGCGTTGCTTTGACCAAAACCGTTGTCGGTTTCTCCACCAGCGGCTCCAATCTAGCTTTCACAGCCATCTGAGTCCACGCTGGTATTTGCACGGGCCCCTCGGTGTGAACCATGAGGCGCACTATGGGCATTACCTTTTCCCGCAAGTCCTTGATCATGGTCAAATCGTTTTCCGGCAGTTCCACAGATGCATCCAAAGATGTACTTTCCATTTCAGCTTCCGACTCCACCTCCAGCACCTCAACTCCACAACTGCCCCGGTTGTCCAAACGAGGAACTCCATCCAATGCCGAGATCAAGGCAAACATATCTTGGTAGAAGACCTGCAGAAAAATGAAGTTGATCAACAGGCCTGCCTTGGAAGAGAAATCATTTCCAAGAAGGAGATTTAACGACAATTTTTGTCATTCATCATGAGGGAACCGTGCTGGAATTTTTGCTCCTTTAGTTGGATGTTTAGGACAACTTCTTTAACAATTGATAAAGGCATCTGCTGTACTCCCATTATGCAATATCGTCTCCCTTTCTTCATGTCACAGGCCATGCCTTTTATCAAACTTTCTCTAATTACCGACATCAAAGCTCCAGAATCGATGACAGCAAAATGTTCATGAATGTGCTGGACAAGCACTCACTCTCGGCAAATGCTTGTCAATTGTGGCTTTTAATCTAGCCTCCCTGGGTGGTTTCCACAAGAAATCAAAGCGTACAACCTTTTTCCTATCTCCGTCCTTGAGAATTGGTGGATCAACCAAATGCAATAACGTATGCTTGAACTGATTCAGCATCTTCACTCTTATCACTCCCGGTACTCCGTGGCGTCTTGCCAGATCCCTTCATTTTAGGGCAATTGCATGCAAAATGTCCTGGCTGCTGGCAGTTGTAACAAACAACTAACCCAGACATGCACTCCATCGAGTAATGGTTTGCCTTGCTGTACTTAAAACATCGCAGACCAGGCAATCGAGATGTGCTCCATGGTCGACTCTTCCTAGTTGCTGCCGGCAATTCACTCCCTCCAGAAGCTTGGCTTTGCTTCGTTTTCTCCTTGGGTTTCTTCTTGGTACTTGCGGCAGTATTGGTATTGCAGTCTCGGTCCCATTGCTGACTGCAATCCAGGCTCTTTGCGGACGCTTTCTCGGTGAGAATAGCCAATTCCACTGATGCCGTTACTTTCAGCAATTTATTTAGGGTTAAGCAGGTTCTACCTGCGATCCGCGACGTTATCTCCAGTCAAAGCCTCTTTTTCACTTTAAGTAACAAGTCCTCCGGCAAAATTGCCATTCCAAATTTCCCAAAAAGACAAGCTTTCTCATAACATACGTTCGTACTAGCTCGTTCCGACATTGGACTCGTTCCTACGCAAACCACTTCCAATCCTCTAGGTAAGACGGTGAGTGGAAGTATGTACAAAACTTCTTCGTAACGGTCAATGAGCTCTTAGCAATTACCATCACGTTTGTAGTGTGCCACTGGGGTGCGGTCTCCAACAAGGTATAATGGAATCCATCGCGCATCTCTTCCTTGTTCCAGTGTTTCATCATGCACTTGTCTTCATAAGCAGCTATATGATTGTCTGGGTCTCCTTCTTCTGTAAACGTAGCAAAAATCAGCTTCTCTTTACTTTTGTCCTCCCGGCAATTTCGTTTTCTGTAATAGCTGTACTGGCTCCTTCAGCAACTCCATTTGTTCCTCCTGTCGGGTCTGAGCAGCTACCAACGATTTACAGACCTCGGCCATCTGCTCTGCAAACGTCTTAAAGGTTGCATGCTGGTTGGTTAGAATTCCATCATGGACCTTTACCAGCGCTTGAGTTGTCTCCAAACCTTCCTTTAACAAAAAATGCATCGTCCTCTGCTGGCATGCCAACTCCCTTACAGTCGCTGCAGTTGCAGAAACCTGTTAGACCATCTCTCGCAACTCTGGTACTGGTACAGTTGCCATCTTTTCTCCATCCCCTTTACTGGCCATGGTTTTGTCCATATCTGATGTGGTCTCACCTTCTTCCAACTCCAGATGCACGTCAAATAATGCTAGGGCATCCACCGACCCAAATGGTAACAGTTCCCCTTTTCCCGGGTACCGGAACAGCAGAAACTCCCTCCAGCGACTCAAATGCTCTTCTCCACATATTAATAAACTTACTTCATTTACTTGAAGCAGGCTTACCAGTATGTAGCCTGTCATAGACTTCTGGCTGGTGTTTATCCTTCTCCGGGCATAGGTATGTAACTCACTGTCCGGGTTTAGGACAGTCGAAGCCCTCGAAGAAGCTTGTGACTTGTCTGAATCTGAGCAGGGTTTTCTCCAGAATTCCTTGGCCTGCTCATTAACAGCAATAAACAAAAACAGGTTAACGACTCCACTTAAACTCCAAGATGGCGGCGCCCATTTAAAATTAAAAAAAACTCCAATTTTTGCTCCAATAAATAATTCTTTAAAAAGAACTTCACTGCAAGACTCCAAATAATGCAGGGTAGACTCGTTTTAGTGATTTAAGGGCATATCTCCAATTTAAAATGGCACCCGTGACTCAGCAAAATTTCTCCAAAAATAACTCCAGGTAAATTTCTCCAAATAGTCACAATTAGACACTCCAAAAGATCAAAATTTCATTCCTAATAATCACAAGGAAAAAACTCCACACTGTAGAATGGTGCTACCCCGCACCTTTACCATGTAAACTTGTAGCACAGATGAGCTAAGGAATATTTCCAGTACAGTGGGATGAGCTTTTCCAATAATAATGCAATAACTAATACTCTGAATGCGGATTCCTCTTTGAGACACTATTTATTGTACTAACACTACTAACAATAACTCCAAGTATGTACAGTACACATTACCTCCTGCCTTTCAGGATCCTAGACTCAAGACTAACTCTTAACCCCTTCTCCATTCAGGCACCTCAATGGCTAACAGAATGGAAGGTTTTGGGTGCCAATCTTACAATGCTTCACATGTCAGATATTAACATATTCACACTAAAAAGGAACTTACACTGCTAAAGTTTTTATAGGTGTTTCTTTAGCTGGCATGATCACCTTTCTGAGTGATACCTTTGGTGGCCAGGCATCTGACAAGGAAATTATGGAAGAAAGTAATGTGTTGGATAAAATAGACCCACTTATTAATAGTATTATGGTTGACAAAGGTTTTTGGGTTGATGATGCTTGTGCACAATGGTTTATTGGTTTAATTCAACCACCATTTCTGAAAAAAGCAAGCAACTTACTGCATCAGCTTCAATTGCAACAACAGATATTGCACGAGCACGAGTACATGTAGAATGTATAAAACAGCACGTTAAATTCCTTAAATCATTAAATTTTGCCGTACTGTATAGAGGACCGTATCTTGATCATTCACACTTAAACACATTTATTTTACATAGGTAGAAATGCACATTACACTTACTGTTGGTTTTTTTATTATTTTGAATTATTTATAAGGTAAATTAAACCAGGGAACATCACATACTGTGCACATAACGTCCTCTTTCATCCATGTTTAAATCCGAAACTAAACTCAAAAATTATAATTTCCTAAAAGTTTCAAAACAACATGTGCGTGCATTATACACATACGTGCACACGCACACATATAGGCAAGCAAGAGCTGAAGTCCATAAGCCTAAAGCCAAACTAATTCTCGACAGCAACATACTCCCCCAGTGGGGAAACTTAAGTGGATCCACTTGAATCGTTTCCTTGCATGTCGAGAATGCAGTTTTCTACCGGATGCCTGAAGGTCCCACGAGAATTCCTCATGTCATTGACACTTCTCTTGAATGGTGGCCCACAATTTCTGGGAAGTCTCCCCATTATACACTAACATTGCAAGCCGTAAACACTTAGTCGGTCCTTTGTTTCCATCGAGAACCTCTGGTATGATCCTGCAAACTTTCTTCTTGAAACAATCACCGATGCATCCCGTGGCCGCATTTAACATCGTCTGCGCAAGCTTATCTTTACGCAAATAGGGTCGATCATCCTTGATCTTTACACCAATTGACTCCTTTGTAAAGGGATCCTTAACCATTTGGTGCAATTCATCTATCATGGTTTTTTTAAATTTCAGTTGTATTCCAGCAATTCACAATGGAATCTTCTTTTTGAGCTGGTAACTGTTCCCTAGACGACTCATCCAAGCGATGTTCTTGACAATATTGGTGATTTCCATGGACCCGTCACTCATTCCCTGGAAAAGTTAAGCTCTACATGGTCTTGACCAATTAGTATGGTGGGGTTTGCATCCTTCAAGGATGGCAATTTCACATCGCGAAGATGTTTCCAACATTTTTATAACTTGGACACGTTGACCGCTTGTTGTCGTAGTGGTAGAGCCCGCAATGTTCGAACATTGTCCATCCTGAATGTTCTTTCCATTGACTCTTTGTATCTGTAAGCTTATGCGATATAAAGCCTCTGACGAGATGCCATTCACTGTCCTTAATTGGAATGGTTCCATCGGTCCTTTTAGTCCCAGTCTATCAGCGATGGCTTGTTCCAAGATGGTGATTTCAGAACCATCACCCAGCATAGCAAACGTCTGCACAACTCCAGAAGGTCCTCTCAATATGATGGGTAACACCTTCATCAGGACCTTGATGTCTGATGAACAAGTGTATCCAACCGATCCTGAAAATATTGGAGAGTTTGATCCTGGTGCCACTTGGTCTGGATTGTGCAAAAGCATATTATGTTGCTTGCCGCATCCATCTATTTCACACTTGTTTGAATTTGAACACTATTGCAATATTACCACCTTTCAAACATCTGAAGCAGACACCTTTCTCTTTCTCTGCATCCCAGCATTCCTCAGGTTTCAATTTCTGAAATGCGTAGCATTCAGATATTTCATGTCCTTTCTATTTGCAAAACAGGCATCCATCGGCAGAAGCTCCCTTATTTGATGAATCTTTTTTCTTTCGAAGTCATCATCACAAAGTTCTTACTTTTCTTGTCTACTTGCATTTTTCCTAACCCTGCAGGAACGATTAGCTTCTCATAATATGTCGCTTCCTGGCCTATCCATATCGCAAAATCCTTAAGCGACATATCCTTAAAGCTCTCCTGAACAACATGCTTTGCCTATCTTTGACGACAATATTTGCATAATTTCTCAACAATTCGTCCAAAACGATGGAATTGTACAAGTACTAGGGCTTGCGTAGACTTCCCACAACCGCAATGTAATGACGAATGGCATCGGCGAATCCACAAAATCCTGCATAATCCCCTTCCTTGGGTGGATCTTGCTTGCGAACTTTCCCAAGAAGTAGACGAATCACGTTATCCGGAAGCTAAAACTTTCTCTGTAGTGCTGAAATTATCTCTTGTGGATCTTTGGATACCAACAAGAGATCGCGTACAGCATCCTTGACTTTTCCGACACGCGTACATCGGAGACGACTCATATTTTATTGGTCGTCAAAACAGCACTTGTCCGTGGAAGAGCGAAACCGATTCACAAACTCCAGCCATTCCTCCGGATTGGCACTAAACTTGGGCAAGTCTCTTGCTCTGGTCTTCCTCCACTTCCTCTGTAGGCTTGAGATGCTAGAAACAGAAGACTGATAATTGGTCAAAGGCAGCGTCGGAATCTCCATGAACAACTTTGATCCGCTTAAGTAATGCGTAATAGGTGGCACATATTCATGTGCTGGACGAGCGGTGGTGCTGCCATCTTGACATGCCACTCCAACACGTGGACAGTCTCCAACAGCATCGTGGATCACAACTGGATCCGATGTCGACTTTTCTTTTGGAAAATCCTGCATTTGGGCAACCCATGTGGTTACCATATCCAGTGTCGGCGCCGTGTTTACACCCGTGACATCCACTTCTGACCCACTGTTCATATCATTTGAGTTGACGTATGACCCAAATTCTGACCTGATCACCTCAAAATCCAGTCGGATCAATTCATTTTGATCCCACAAATCTGTTTCCTGTTGCACCCTCTTCATCTTTCTTTTGGCTATTCTTAATCTTAGCAAATCTTGTTGCATCTTGATGTGGGCCGCTTGAAGTCTTCTTCCGGTTGACGCCAAACTGCTCTTATGATCTGTCCTGATGGATCCGCTCAGCTCGATGTCATCCTTCTTGCTTCTGGCAAAGAAAGGCTCTACTCTTGACGATCCTTCCTTATTATTCCCAGAATTCATCATGCCCTTTGAACTAACGTTCATTTGTGTTAAGGCGAGGTAGTCTGAGGAACTTGTAGACAATTTCTTAGACACACACGAGTCAATTACGATCCTGAAATCCACAACATTCACAACGCAAAAAAGGTACAAAATTCATCACACGCGAGTGTTAATGCCTAATAAGTTCACCTAAAATTTCAAAAGTTTTCGCAAATTTTAAATTTTTGTTCCGGCGCCTTGCATTCCAAATATCAAATTGTTCCGTTCTTGTTCGAATTCAAATTTCCAAATTTTTCCAAATAAAAAAAACACACAATTTTATATTTTCCTCGGACTTATCCATCCGGCTCGACGGACCATGTAAAATTCTTGAATCCTGGTAGGCTATTTCCGTTTAGAGGACTGAATCCTTGGTATTCACATTATTCAAATCCGTTGCACATTTTAAAGAAACTCATTTATTTTGGAAATACGTGCATTACATGCATTTGTTGGTATTATTTGTAAAATTTTTTAATTAATAAAACTTGCGTAAACGGTCACACTTTAGACATAACGTCCTTGCTCTTTCCTGTTTCAATCCGAACTAAAACTCAAAAATTCTAATTTATTAAAAATTTCAAAAAAACACGTGCACGCGTTATGCGCCCACATATGGGCAAGCACAAGCTGAAGTCCATAGGCCTAAAGCCAAACAAATTCTCGACTGCAACACGCCCTTAAACTTGAGAGTTGCAGGGGGTGAATTCTGGATGTCCATAGGCCTAAAGCCAAACAAATTCTCGACTGCAACACGCCCTTAAACTTGAGAGTTACAGGGGGTGAATTCTGGATGTGTGGCAGGTATTTACTGTTCGGGATAAGTCTTAAGTAGGGGTTGGGAATGATGTGGATTTCTTTGTTGACATTGATTAAGTTTCGGTGAGCTTTGATTACCAACTTGAATGTTGGCTTACACTCTGGCCAAGCTTAATGCATAGGTTCTGCTAAAAATAATGTGATTTTAAAACCAACGTAAATGTTGGCTTACACTCATGCCGAGCTTAGTGCATCAAGTTCAGCCAAGAATAATGTGATTTTTAAACCAGCGTTAATGTTAGCTTACACTCTGGCCTACCTCAGTACATCAAGTTCAGCCAAGGATAATGTGATTTTACAAACAACCGTAAATGTTGGCTTACACTCTGGCCGAGCTTAGTGCATCAAGTTCACATAAAGATTTTGTGATTTTTATACCAACGTAAATGTTGGCTTACACTCTGGCCGAGCTTAATGCATCAAGTTCAGCCAAGGATAATGTGGTTTTTAAACTAAGGTTTGGTGCCCAAACCCCCTCCTGATGTTATTCATGTAGGTGTTTTCATGGAGGGGGCGGGTCAGCAGTAAATCACCTTGTCATCAATGAAGGAATGTGTGGAGTGATCACATTCTTTTACTGATGACAAGGAGATGCCATCCTACTAGTAAAAATTCATTAATTGAGGAATTGTTTAAATGAGTAATTAAGGTAATTGTGTCATTTATCAATTAATTTCTACTGAATTGAGTTAGCAAGTTACTTATTCAAATTATTAAGTCAATTAATTGAGTTAATTTAGTTAACTAATGGAGTTAATTACGTTATTTAATCAAGGTAATTAAGTTAATATACAAGGTAATTCAGGTAATTAATCAAGTTAATTAACCAAGTTATTGAATCAAGATAATTCAGTTAATTAATCATGGTGATTAAGTTACTATACTTAATTAAGTTTAATTAATGAACATAACTAATTAATCTAATTAGTCAAGTTTTTCAAGTTATAATGTTAATTAATCAAGTTGTTAAAGTTAATGAGGTAAGCAAATTAATTAATAAAGTTGTAATTTGATTAAAAGAGCCAAAAACTTGACATAACTGCTTACAATGTATTTTAATTAAGTTTATCATTCAAATAATAATGTTGGTGAATTGTTTAAAAATTTACTAACTTGATTAAACTAATTAGATGACTTTAATAATTAAGTTTATTAAGTAATTTAGTCCCCCCTTAATATACCCAGTTGATAAATATTTAGGTTCAATTAGTTAAAATTAATTAAAATCTAACAATCTCCATATAATTTCATTTGGGGCCATAGGCTAATGTATATATTGTGCCTACAAAAACATACTGGGATGCTTTTCAAAAGACTTATACTTTGTTGCATCCTACATATGTGGATTACTAGTCTATGTAGTATTATAGGTCGTTGGTAATTATAAAATAATCTAATTCACCATCCAACCAATGAATTGAGTGCTGGTGGGATTCCTAATAAGCTTTTTTATCTTCCAGGTGTAGTAGGTGAGCAAGATATAAATTTGTGTTATCATCAGAAAAATTTGGCTTTATGAAGTTGGTATGGGCACATGACTTATCTGATTAGATATTAGTCTTTAAAAGCCAACTGACACATGGTCAGCTTTAATCTATATAAACAGCTAATTAAATGTGCAGTTGCTGATGATTACCTGTAATAAATTATACAAATGTTTCATTGCTAGGTGCAGCTACTTGCTTTTGCAAGCATATTTAAGCTGAAAAGTTACTATTTTATTGATACATCTTTTGGCACAAGCTTTAAACTTTTATTTACTTTGCAAATCTTTGATATTATGCTGTTTGTACAATAAATGTTTACCAACTTGTGATATAAGTAAATATAGAAAAGTATAAAAAATATTGAGTATTTTTATTGTAGAATGTTACATATTTATCACTTGTGCAAGATTTTCCAAACCCATCCTTAAATAAACATTTGATCCAGATTGCATTTTTAACCTAATCATTAGGCCTATTTACCGATATGACACTGTTACAATTTAGTAACATAGTTATAACCTTGCGTGTTTTATTTGTGGAACCTGCTTTTTTATTGATTTGGATAATGATGCTGGATAATGATATTATAGGTTAGTCAGTCATAAGTATAGAGGAAAATTTGGCCCTAAGAATACTACATACAGTAAAATCATAGAATGAAGAACTTTTACAAAAACAAAAACAAACAAAACAACTATGATAGAATTGAGAACTACTTGCAAACTGGATGACTACAGCATATTACCAGGTAAAAATGCCAAAATACACCTAATGACCCTAATAATTTTAATAATTGCATTGCTTAAGTTTTACTATAACTATACTCCCCAGCAGCTGAACTTTTCAGGCATGCAACTGACACTCTCTGACTGCTCTCTAACGCTTCAAGCTCTCTAACGCTTCAAGCTCTCTAACGCTTCAAGCTCTCTAACGCTTCAAGCTCTCTAACACTTCTTGGCAGATGCAGCTCAAGCCTACATTTATTGGCATAGGGCAAATGTCCAAAGTCATAAAAAATTTTAATCTTTGTAGTAAATCCTAATAGAGGAATTTTTTCAGCACCACTAATGAAGACCAGCAAATCTTCCAATGCGAACGATTTACTGCCAAGACTCAAAGCCTCTAAATACTCTATAGCATAACACAGTTTTTTCTTCTTCTCAACAGTATGACCCTTCTGGTGAGTATCAAATTTATAAAGGTTGTGTGACATTTGTAAGTAGTATGTCACTTTCCTTTGAAGAAATTTAAGGTAATATTACGTTAATATTTTTTTACACACGTCAAACAATATAATTTGCTTTTATTTTCATTTTCATTTGCAAACATTTTCATTGCATTTGCAATTCAAAAGGTTTACCTTTTGTGAATTGGCTAATAGAAGCAGTATTTTTATAAAGGATATTTTGAGAAGTAATGGCAACAATCAAGTTTTTTATGGAATTAAGTGCACACAAGTTCACATTCCAAGATGGCACCTAAGGCCTCTTCCATTGCAAGTGAATATTCAATCTGTGTTGTAGCCTCTTGAACCTGCAAGTAAGGGACATAATATGGCCAGGGCCCTGTTTCATGAAAATTACAAGTTTGACAGGTGACAAGTCGACAATTTACAGGTTAAAATTACAAGTCCACAATTTGTGTGTTTCATGAATTTTACCATAACACGCCCACAATTTACAATTTTACAAGTGCTTCT
>JAQIXP010000446.1:0-26081 GCA_034700285.1 Proteroiulus fuscus
GTCAATTTATGTTTAGCCATTATTGATTAATTTGTACTTTTACTTAACATGGAGATTCCCATAGGAGCATGCATGCTTTCAAAAGTGTGGACAGCCCCATTAATATAAAATTTGGAACAAGGACAGCGTGCTGTATGACTAAAAAGTATAAAAACCACCAGTTTATTTAAAAAATTTATACTAAAAAGTAGAAAATTAATTAAAATATTGTACAATTTTCATTATTACCTTCAAAAATGAAAGGGTGGGCTCTTGTTTCACTACTTACCTTAACTACTATACTTTTATCTCTTACTCGAGATCCCCAGATCAAGTATTCAGCAGGATATTGAAAGGTGTGAAAAGTTCACAACCGTTTATTTTTGAGGGCAATAAAGATAATTAACTGTACCATATTTTCTATATTTATTTTCTACTTTCTTATATATATTTATAAGGTGTTTTTGTTTTAATATTTTGTTTTTATTTCTTTGCATTATGGCATATAAGTTTGGTCATATTTTATGATACAGGCACATAATTAATTTTACCCCAACTGAGTGTTGCATTAAATTCTTGCAACAATTTCATAATTTTGCTTAAAATAGATGTAGGTTAATTTAGTTACATGTTGTTGCATTTGCTTTATAGTGGGAATTGTAGCACACAATAATTGGAATAACTAGCAAAATTTCCACTGTTTTATTTGTTGCAAAACATCTCAAAAACATTAATTCACAACTCAAAAGTTGAAATACTGTTATAAGTGATCCTGTACAACAGTGATTTAGTCAAGTCTTGCATAATGAGTACAAGATTATAGGCTGACAGTCTTGTATTTACCAACATCACATTTGAAAAAGTTAAATACCAACAACCTGCTAGAAATTATATGCAATAGATACATGAAACTGTTTAGAGAATTTGAATGTTTATTCTAAAAATTTCAAAAATACATTATGGAATATTCTGTTGCTCACTGATGTGCATTATTCACATACATATTGACGTAAAAAGTAATCAACTAATTCTCAAAATAAGCTAATAGCAAAATGTAGTCTATTCAGGATGATAATAATATAATAAACAAGTTGAATTCGTAAATTCTTCCTTGATAATTATTGCCCCATTTAAGTTGTAAATCTTGGAAATCGATTACATAGTCACAGATAAATTTTAGGTAATAGTATCTACAATTTGAAAAATACTCTTACAATTTCCACCATATATTATAAAAGTAATTAAATGGAGCAGTTTTCAAATGCTATAAAGATCTAATTTTTATTACCGGTACCCTACCCACAAGTAATTGGACTTATTTTATGAAACCTGACAGCATCGGCTTCATTCAGAATTGGAACTATTTTAACAGTAAAAGCATTTTATAATTACTTTTAATTGTTGTCCAAAGTACTTTCTTATCTACACCTACCTAATTCTTACTTTCTAAACTTTTGAAGTCATTCATTAATTTTACTCTTATACACATCAGTCAAGAGGAAATTTAAAAAAAAAAATCATTAATAAAAAATAAATATTCAGCAAAACAAAACACAAGAAAATTGAGCATCATGTACATTTATTTTTCAAAAGAAGAAAGGGAAGAATGCATTTAAAAATTGGATTGCAAAGTGATACAAAGCTCATAGTTGGAAAGTGGAATATAATAATGCATATGATTTTAATGAAGCAATAATGTCCAAGTAAAAAAACAAAAAATAAGCATAAATACTCCACAATATAAATTTATTTCAGCTATACAATTTTTATATATACTGCAGCTAATGTAGCTCAGTTGTGGCTAGTCCTGAGTACAGGCAAACAGCAATGAAATTGTCATTTTAAAGAATTTGGCATTATCTAATTTTGTTTTCAAAAAGAATTTTGCTCCTTAACTCTTTAAAATCTAACCAAGAACTTGTTGGTTGGGAATGTGTTGCAATATTGAAATTGGGATTCCTTGGAATCCGAGAGGTAGCACCAATCCTGAGTTTGCAGCAGCACTGCTTTGGCCAGCAGCAACTGCACTAGCATCTTGAGCGGCTGGAGCAGCGGCTTCAGCGACTGGAGCAGCAGCTGGCTTCTCTCCAGCAGCTGCAGCTGCATTGGCTCCAGCGATGGCATGGGTCAAAGCATCTTGAGCAGCTCTCTGATTGGCAGCAGCAAGACGGATTTCAGCTTCTCTGTAAGCTTGGGCGAGACGTAGGTTGGATTCGGTGTAGGCCCTGGCTAAATCGGCTGGGAGAATGGGAGCGTTGATTGGGTTGGTTGGAAGCTGTGGTCCAGCAGCCTGGAAACAAATTAATAGTTGAATTTCTTGCATATCAACAATGACCAAACAAAGAATTGATTTGCATTTTTACCTGAACATCAGCGGCTTGGCTCTGGAATTGGTTGCCGAAAATTGAGCTTTGTTGTGGTGCTGCGGCAGCTGAAGCTTGTGCTCCGGCAGCTGAGGCAGTTGCTGAAGCTGCTCCTTGAGCACTGTGGATGGGGGCAACACCAGCTACTGGACCTGCTGCTAATCCTACTGAAGCTGGGTTGGGCAGGGCTGGTGGACTGAGGGCGAAAACGGCCGGAGATGCAACTGGACTGGTGAAGAAAAAGGTTGGGGATTGTGGAACTGCTGCAGCAGGTTGTTGTTGGTGCTGGGGCATTGCGTTGGCAGCAGCAATGATAGCGCATAGAATTACCTGTGTAAACAAGACATTTGGGGAATTTTAATAATAAGGATATTTCATTAAAACACATTCAATTTATGGCAAGTAGTTCAAATCTCAGAAAATGCTTAATAGTCTGAATGTGTACAAAAGTCAACCTTCAGTGCTAATTTGGTAACTCTATGTTGTATCAACTCAACAAACAAAACACTTATTTTGTTTGTTAAATTTAAAGATTGTTTGTCTCTAAATTTCGTTGAAAGTAAATGTATCATTAATTAGTAAATATTTAATTAACCACTCCTCCCTCCAACTGCTTATAATAAAAACACTACAAGACGTAACTATATTTATTGATGTGGTTAAACTATTGAGTTTTCTCTCAAATTTAAATTTTAATGAATTGGTTATGAATGTTAAAGTTAATTTGTCATGTAGATATATTTATCCATTTGTATAGTTAAGTAGAAAATATTTAATGATCTCAAAAATTAAGTTTTGTTTAATGGCTAAGAATAGAAAAATTAATTTCTGATGCAGATATATTTATCAATCTAAAGTAGAAAATATTAAATTTCTTAAAAAAGTTGAATTTTTTTTTAAAGTTTGAGAATAGTAAAATCATTAGTTTCTAAATAAAAACATAATGAAAAATAAATATTATTCCTTTTACAAAAGTTGGCTTTTAAAATTTTCATTTATGCTTACATGTTAACAAAATGTTAAGCACAGTGCAGGTTAAGACTTACCAAGAACTTCATGATTGTGTCTTTAAAATCAAATTCTTCAGATGCTATTAAATGTTGATTGAGTCAATCTACTCTATTCTGTTGTTTTCAATGGTTGAGCTTTCTCCTTTTATACTTGACGATGTGGGCTGCCTCTATCTTGTCTGAATGCTAATGTGGGCCACTGACCTGGTCTGCAGAAAGTGAGAATACCAATAGAAAGTATTTGACTACTTGAATAAATAGTATGACCATGAAAATTGTGCGATTTTTTAAATTGAATATTGAGATCTGAGTAAAATATACAAGTTGGCCTTTTTTCAGCTACTTTTGAATACTTGTAAACCTTTCATTTAGTCTTATCGTCTTTTGATTAATAATAATAAATACAAAAAAATTTTATTAAGCTGGAATGAAATTAAATACAAAAAAAAATTGTAAAGCTGAAATAAAATAAAATACATAAAAATGTGTAGGTAATTTTTTTTAATGGGTGTAATCGATTTAAAATCAAACAAATTTTATTTGTATTTTTTGTTTGGGAAATTGCAATTTCCTCTATTGTAATCTACTTTTAAGTGGAGGATATGTAGTAAAGGGTAAATTGTTGGGGGTTTTTTTTCATAAAATTTATCATACGGGTACAGTCGATAATCATCAATTTCTGTGAAATTACACTATTAAATTGTTTTTATTTACAAATTACTTTAAAAGTATTAATTCACCATTAACTGGTTTTACCCACTGTAGAATTGTTGTTAGAAAAACTACAAATGACTTTCAAAATAAGTGTTTAAACAAGAAGAATCAATAGAACCTACCTTTTAAATTTTAATTAAAAATTTGTTGAAAATAAAGCAAAAATTTGCATGTTCTAAATTATTTTGAACGTATTTTAAAACATTATTTTTTTGGAAAAAAAATGTGTGCATGTTAAAAATATATTATAATTTCTTGATGCAAATAAGATGAGAATCAGAGATTGGTCTCTGTACATTTACATCACTTAATATAAATTCCTATTAATTAGTATCCTCATGCAAATTTCTAACATTAAATTATCTAGTTTATCTGCATAATGATTGTCTTAAAGGGAAAGTCCCACGTTAAAAGAAGGTGGTTGTAGAAAGAAGACCATGAAACATTAGGAAAGCCATGAAAATTGCAATTTGATTTGAGCCTAACAATCAATAAATAAAATGTTCTGAATACATGGATTTGGTTGACAATTCAAAAGCCCAAATAGGCGCCATTTTACTGACAGCATGTAGCGCCCTCTACTGGATAAAAGGCATCAGCTCTCATTAAACACGTAGACACGCATGTCTTAGAGGGCGCCTAATATGTATATGACAAATGTCTTTAATTTCTTCAATATGGAAACTTTGCTGCACTTAAATTTGACAAGTGTGTACAATTTAAATATTACTGGCTACAAGGTGGGACTTTCTCTTTATAGGTTTTCTAAGGATATTCTAAGATTAGTATTGCTGACTTCTTAGACCTTTTTAATGACTGTCATGGTTGCCAGTAATCGCAAAGCATCATGGTAACAGTACTTTTATACTTGAGCTTAAGAATTAGTTGAGCTCGAGGCTTACATCTATGAGCTTAATTTTTAAGATAGAAGCTTACAATTTGGGATGTATCTTCACATTTCGTTATCCCCGAAAGAAATCTACTTGTTTTGAGTCCACCTTAACCGTGTATCCAAATTTAGGTACTTAATACCCAAAATTTTTTACATAGTAAAGTGATTCGGGCATTTTTCGTCTTCAGTGGTCAAAATGCGAAACTTTCCTATTTTAACCCAAAACTTTCATTAATTTAGAAGATAAAACAATACTTTAGCTACAATTTTATGTAAATATCTCACTTTCAGCAAAAATGGATTAATGCTGCTTTTTTAATCTTAAGTCTTTAATTGTTGTATGAGAATGGTAGGCCTACTCTTTATTTTTTATTTGCATTGTATTTTGACAAAATAATTTTTAAGCTGAAATGTTAATTAAACTAGAAATTTAAAAGGTATTTGTGTTTGCATTCATTGCTTATACTTTAGTATAAAGGAAAATTATGCTTTGGAGAAATTTATTGAATATAAACGAGTTCATGATTGTCATGCAATTCAGTTTCCTGGATTTTAATAAATAATTTAAATTTTAAAGAAATTTTGTGCAATAGGTATGCAAACTGTGCTAAAATTTACATATTTCCTGTAGCTAAAAATGGGAATTATAGTCAATATTATTCCCATTTTTGAATTATATTATAGAAGTATCGATAAACATTTATGTCAATTCTTATCTAATTCTATAAGTAAATATCAATTCCTTTTCATTATACAATCATTTTGTCTTTTAATCGTTTATACAGTGAGCTATAAACTTATTGATCTGTAATTCCAGATAATACTTGAATTTATTTTCTATCTTATCCCTCGTTCCACTATAAATTAGCATTTGAACTGTTTTAATTTAGTGACCTAATCTTAACAAGTTTAATGGGCATGGGCAGTTTAATAAGTTTGCTAAGATTGAATAGCATGTTATAAGAATCAAGATTACGTAAAATTTAAGATTGTTTTTTTTTTAAATTCTGTTGCAAGTCGTAATTTTTATTTACTTAAATAAATTTTGGACCAGTAGATTGGAATTAGTATGTAGTGTTGACTTGCCACCAATTAAATTATTGCCTTATAAAGATAAGCTGTTCAACTACTTTCTGAATCCAACTTTATAGTATAGCCTACAATTTAACAGTAGTTAGAAAGAAAAAAAATGCTTTCACTAACAAGTTATTAAAGACAGTTTTCTCCCCAAAATTATAAAGAAACACAAATTATTTCTAGTAATAATTGGTTTTTTAATTGTCAGTATATTGCATGAGGTGTTAAACTGTAACTAACGCTTTAGATCATATTTTAAATTAATGACAGAATTGGTAAAGATATTACGATTATCCCTTTTTTGTTGGAAATTTAAATGTATATTACGATTAATAAGATGTGCTAACATGAAAAACTATGTTAATTTAATGCAAAAATAACTGTTTTGTTATTCTTGAAACCATTTTAAAGGAAATAAATATTTGTTTAAAAATGTTTAATCGAAATGATGTTAATAATAAGTTTATGATTTTTATGCTTTTTATTTAATATCAACATAAATAGGGATAAATAAAAAATATTATTGGATTAAAATTAAGATTTTGATATTTTTCATGTTTCCAAATAATATAGTGTTTTTTGTGATAGGATTTTAAAGGAAATCATTATTTGTTTAAAAATGTTTAATCGAAATCATGTTAATGAGTTTATGATAATTAATAATAAAAAAAATTATGGGAATAAAATTAAGATGTTGATTTTTTTTATTTTTTCCAAATAATATAGCATTTTTGAAATACTTTTAACTTTAAATTTATGAGAAAAAAAATCAATTTTTCTTTTTTGGTATAGCAAATCAAGTAGGAATAGGTAACTAGGGCCTATTACAATTTCTTCTTAATTATTAGCTGTCGATTAATGTGTTAGCTGCTCTGTATACACATTAATTAATTAAACTGTTCCAAATTTTGTGAAGAAATGAGTTAAGTGAATATAGGATTAACATATATTTTTTTGTGATTAACTATATTACTAAATGCTGTTTTCTGGTTTAAAATAGACCAGTTCAGGTTTAACTGAAAATGCATTGCTTAACTCGTTTGATTCTAAATAAGGGTCAATTGACATAGCTCTGTTCAATTAATAATTTGTAAATACTCAAATTGACAATTTAACATTTTGATGTAGTATTTTCTCCATGTACAAGGATGCCTCTCCTTTTTTCTGAAACATCAAGTGTGAACAGTTAATGCTTAATTTTTTTCATTAGAACAATGTTTTATAACTATATATAGTATGTTAACCAATGCATTTTTAATAACTTTACAATGCTTAATTAAATCAACATAGGCTGATTGATTGTTTTGCACCTTGCTTAATTAATGGCCATCAACCAAAACTAAAAAAACTAAAAAAAAAAACTTGACATTGCTAAGTAAAAAATAATGGTGCCAATATTACTGAGAAAATGATACCAAATGGCTGCGTGTCTTGATTGATTAAGGATATTGGATGAATTCAATATTAAATTTAAACTATAATTAGCATGTCTGTTGTTTGCCATTGTCTTGTCAATAAAACAAGGATAAGTTACGATAATAAGTTTGTTTACTTTAGCTTTATTCTTATCAAAAACAATGTTTTTAGTAGGCCTACACCTGTTTTTCAACGATACGGTACTAATACATTTAACATTTTTTATTTATCTTTTTTTTTCTTTTAAGTAGGACTAATATAATTATTGACTATTGTCATATAATATAGTTGCTGTAGGCCTACTTGTCTAAATATTTTTAAATCATAACAGTTCAGTGGTATTTTAAACTTTGCCAATATTAATGGGTAACACCACCCTTAAAAGCATTTTATCAACTGACAATTAGCAATAAAAAAATAAATTCCTCAAAATTTGAGAGCCATGTTCGGTTTAGTAAAATAACTAAGCCGAACATGGCTCTCAAATTTTGTGGAATTCATGTTTCTCAATAATTGTTCTTTATAAAAATAATTTTCAAACTATGTAATTAATAATTTTAAGATACAATATTGTAGGAGCAATGTTCGACTTAGTTAATTTTATAATTAATAATTTTCAAGTACAAGTTGTGAATGCAAGGTAAAAAAAACTGTTTCAACCATAAAGCATCATAAAGCAGCTCCTTGCCTTCCCAGCATGCATCGCTTTCCTCATTGAGTAGGTAAAAGGAATGGACTCATTGAAGGAAGTGATGTAGCTGGGAAGGCAAGACGTTGTTGTAGGACTTCGGGTGAAACAAAAGTTTCTGTCTGAGCATTCACTTTTTATTTTCAATTTTAATAACTAAGTTGAGCATGATTGTGAAATTTTGGTAAATGTATTTTCATTCCCTTTTTTATATATATTTTGGTAAATTGTTTTTATTTATTTTATGCATTTATTTTTATTTGGGAGATTGAGGATATCTTCCTCTTTAATGCACAAAATGGCAACACTTTGTTGTACAATTTCAAAATATCCACAGTGATTAAACTTAATTCAGAGTATCAGGATCAATATGTTGATTGCTATTAACTCTGCAGCAGTTTCTAAGCAATATATTATCTGAAACTTTAAAAATAACAACTTTGTTGATAAATACACAATCAACAAAAATAATGTCATAAAAGTGGCTATTGTGAAAAATAGAATTGCATAAAAATATGTCTTAAAGAATTTGGTCGAATTAAATAACTAATAATGCCATTTAAATATAATGTCCTACATGATTAATTTTAACTACCTTTTACGTAAATATTTTAAACCTACATTTATTCACATTATTTAACGAAAATCTTATCATTGCTGGCATAGTAATCCTATTTGAATATGATGTTATAGGCTCACAACAATTACCATTTTGTAACTAGTTTAATTTGAAAATGTTAAATGAAATTTACGATTGGAGCACGAAAGTAGGTATACATTTTAAGATTCGTAATCGATATATATACCATTGAATTCGGCCCTGAATAAAACGAGAAATTGTAAAAACCAGTTGGTTTTATTGGTAGCAATGAAGTTGAACCACAAACCGGCCAATTTAATGTTATATAAAAGTTGATAAGGAATGTCGCCAGAAAGCGTTGTCTATGTAGAATATCTGTTACTTTTTATTACGGAAGTATTTGGGTTTTTAACAGTTAAAAAAAATCCATTTTCACGTGATAATGGCCATGCAGACACTTGATAATAGCATCTATTGCCATTTTTGGACTGGTCACCTGTCAGTCTCGAGATTTAAGTGGTGATAATTGATACTGGCTTTGAGGGAAAGGAATGGCATGATATGCATTTATTAAAACCTTAAAAAAAATTCAATTTAGGCTTGCATCTGTATGATCTGTTACCATTCTTGATTTGTCGTCTGACATTTTCTGGATTAATTATCATTTGAGTAAGCTTTAAGGAAAGTGATCAAATTGTACTCCTCAGAAACCCCTCTGGATATTCATTTAATTTTTAAATACTACCTCAATGAAAATATAGTTATCAGTTTTCTTGGACACTTGAGAGATTGTCTGTGTTAAATGTGGTTAAACTGTAGACTAATATAACTATACAAATTGCCCAAATAAAGGATTGGGACTATGTAGCCAATGTAGGACAAAATAATATAATGCTGCCATTGCATACTACATTTGTGGTTATTTTTTGTTTGTTTTTTTACAAGTATTTTAACACCTTGATCGACCTACTAGTATATAGGGAAAACATTTAATTTTTTATAAGATGGAATTTCAAATTATATGAATTCCACAAATCATGGCAAGAGAGGGGAAAAAAACTGGATTTTTCAAAAATTCTGTTTCAAGAAATTGAAATATAATTACGTGTAAATTATGTGCAAGTAATTAACAATAATTTCAATCAGTTTAGGACATGTTACTCGTGCTAATTAATATTGAACTAGCATGTCTTTTACACGAATAGATTAAAGAAAAACATGCATCTTGCATTAAGAAACAATGCATGTATGCAAATTACTGCTTTGTTTTCATTTGCTGTTAAAGAAAGCATAATTTTCAATAATTATTATTGGCAACACTTATGTAGGCCCTATTGTAAATTCAGAAGAAAATGTATAAGAAATCATTGAACTTTAGTACACCTTTAAAGAAAGTAGTATTTGCTACATTAACCAGTGTACGATTGCATAAGAAATCGAGGGAAAGATAACCCTAAATTTTAAGAACTTTTTTCAATGGACAATATATTGAGAAGAAATGCATGCATTTGCCAAAATATCTCAATCATGTTTTGCCTAATAATTTAATAATAAAATAAATGGAGTTTGCTGTGGTGCTGTAAAAGACGTCATGAGGCAGAGCCTTCAATAATGGCAAGTTGCTGCCTGATGACGTTATACTTTTGTTGCTCTATTAAAAATTCTGAATTTTTTTTTTGGTTTTAGTTATTAAATAAATCTAACTTGCTTGGGGAATTTTGGGAAGGGCTTTTTTCACTATATTGTCCGTTGCTAAGATATTTTTAGGGTGATCTTGACCTTTAATTTCATGAAATTAAAGTACATGTTCATTATAATTGCAATTATTGAACTATTTTGTTTGAAAAACTTGAAAAATAATTGACATATCTTTGGGCAAAAGTTCATGCAACTATATACAATTACTTTAAAATAATAATTATTTCATGTATTTAATGACTATATATTAATTTATTTAATTCTGCTTTTAACTCCTGCAGGCTCAGCTTAAATTTTTTATATGTATTTATTCTAAAATATAGGTCTACTGCAATATATATCTGTGAACCTTGATAACAACCTTGGACAATTAACACGTTACTTTATAAACAGTCTGAATTAGACATGATTAAAAAATATAATTTGCGTGTCTAAGAAAGTAAAACAAATTCTGGACACATTTTTTTTGCATTAATTAATGGCAGTCAATCAGGTTGTCATTACAAATACCCCAATGTGTGGGTAATGTAGGTCTGTTTCAAAATAATGTATGTTAGGGTCTTTTAAAGTCGTTACGTAAAAGGTTAATAATTAGAGCAGCACCTGGATTGAACCCTTTAAAACCTTTTAGAGCAATATTTATTTCGGGGTCTTTGAATCTGGAACGAATGATGATCCACGAATTTGTAATGAAAAAATGATGTAAAAAAAATCGTGACTTTTTCAAATCTAAAAAACTATGTTAATTGAATTTCTATTCAAATCTATTTTCATGTATCATGAAGGTGCCCATTTGTACATTTGAAACATCGGACAAACTCGTTATTTTATATGACACAATTAAATAGTTATTTAACTATTTTGACCGCACGAATTCTGTCACTAACCAAAGAAGGTATAACAATTATTGAGACCGTATAAATGAATTTGGGTCGATAAAAATTAAGAAAAAAAAGCATTGATTTTTGATTGGCATGACAAATATGGTCACTTTGACAGAATTAATGTAAAATTTCACTTTTAATTTCTTTGATGGATTATGAATGAAATTTTTTAAAACCCAATTGCATGTTTGTTTTAGTAATGTTTAGTAATGCGTGACGGTGAACTGTAGACTAGAGTAATTATTATGAAATGCTTATCATACACGCCATTGTTTCGTCACTCATTACTCCAGAAAGTTCGGCAATGTCTGACCCTTTGAGTAATATTAATTCTCTCTTTGAAATTGCATGCAGTCATTTAAAAAAAAATAAATTTGAAATGTGGTGGGCCACTTCTGTGCGATCTCTGACATTTGATTACTACATGCATTTCGTTTCTTTAGCATAAAAGTGGCCCATTCTTTTCCCCCAAAATATGCTAAAATTGCTGAGTGTCATGTGTTCTGCAACCATTTTCACTCTAACTTTCATCTTAACTCCTAACAATGTCATCATTTAAACTTTGACATCCTGCTATTGCTTCATTATGTGCCAATATGAAGGTTAAATGCTACTTAAATGTGTGTAGTCACCATCACATTACATTAGCAATTTAAAGTGTATACATATTCTGTTAATACCCACATAGCAAAGTTTTGTTTCAAAAAATTCATTTCTAAATTTAATGATGTTTTTATGTAATTTGAAAACTTTTAATAATTTCGTTATTGATGTCTAAATAGTTATTATCTTTTATAATTTCTAAATTGTTTATTTTCTGTGGAAGCTTGTAGTAAGCCAAAATTAAAATGACATTAAAGGGAAAGTCCCACTTTGAAAGTAGTGAGTTGTAGGAGAAGTGCATGAAAGATAAGGAAAAGCATGGAAATTGTCATTTGATTTGAGCCCACCAATCAATAAATAAAATATCCTGAATACATGGATTTGGTTGAAAATACAAAGCAAAAATATGCACCATTTAACTGACAGTATCTATTGCCCTCTACTTAATAAAAGGCATCAGCTCTCGTGGAACACATATAGAAGGCGCCACCAACTTTCAGTGTCTGCTGAAATTATGGAAAAATGGCGCCCAACATGTATTTAGCAAATGTCGTGATTTCTTCAATATGGAAACTCTGCTGCACTTATTATTGGTATAGCCATTCATATCTAGTAAGTGTGAACAACTTAAATATCACTTGCTACAAAGTGGAACTTTCCCTTTAACTTTAACATACCATGTATATTTAATAGAAATTTATTTATAGAACTTATACTTTATTATTTACAACTGTAACCAATTCCTTTTTTTTGTGGTTTAATAATCTGGTCATTTAGAAATTATTTTTAATTGTTTAAAAAACAGTTCAGTGGTTAATCTATAAAACTTCCAAACGTAATAAATTCATTCTAGGCCAAAATAAATGATACATTATTTGGTAAGGAGATATTGTTCTTATTTAATTCCTGATTATCATTTATAAATATCTTGACAATTAATTTTATTCTATAGTTTTATCAAATTGTTTATCAATTATATAACTCATTGCATTTTTTTGTTTATATTCTTATACTTTTATTATTAAGGAAAAAGGGTTGATGGGACATTTCTCAAACGTTTGGGGATTTTCTGTCATTTGTCTAAAAGGCTACTATAGATGTACAGGGTGTCTCAGATTGGTTGTCAGATTAACAAAGTGCTCTAATTCCTAGCCTAGAGTAATCTAAATAAACTTATGCGGTTTTTACATAAACTATATGAACGTTTGCATGTTAAGGTGCTTAGCAAACTATCAGTTTCAAGTCCTTGTAGGCTACCCTACAATATATTTGTATATTTTTGTATTTCAAAAACAAGTATTTTGATTGCCTCTTTCAAGGCAATCAAAATTTACAAGAAACAAGCAATTATAAATGGAGAATAGATTTTTGGGTAAATTTCTGATAGTATTGATATTTTTGTAAATTTTTTTTCGTAGGCCTATTGATATTTTTGTAAAATTTTGGTTGATGTTCTCCTTTATGTTTTATTGCAAGTTTAGTTTATCTAACATTTATTTCAATTGCTGTGTCGTGAGTAATAGTGCATGTTGCATGATGAAATTGATGACCAAGTAAGGTCGGCTTTGACACATTAGCTTACTTTCTAAAACAAAACAAAACATGCGTTTTCACTGTTAGTATTGTACTACATGTTTAAAAATAACTCTTGCATTTGCTTAAAAATAGGTCCTAGAAACGTTGAAATTATAGCTCCCAACAGCTTTGATAAAACTTATATGAAGACATAAACATGAATGCATTCAAAAATAAAATAATTCAGGGAAACAAACTTATTAAAATTAAAAGTGATGCCAATTATTATTCAAGCAGAAAATCTAAAATATTTTAGTTTTGAATATAAATGTGTTCCACTTATTTATTATACATTGTACTTATAATCTAGAAAAATATTTAAGTAATTGATACATGTTCTACAATGCTTGGCTTTGCAATTCATGATTAATGTCAAATAAGTATTTTATTGCTAATGTATTGATCTTATCCTAATAAATTTGCATTGCAACTGTAATTATCTTCCTGCTAATTGCATTTTTCACAGATTGTTGTTATCGTCCAAATTTGATCAACAACCCTAGAAAGTAATTATGTATCGAACTACTAGTGGTTTTCTATAATATTGCTTTACATAATATATTTTTAATTAATTAGACAGCATAGAGAATATTTAAGTTATGCAATAAATTAACCAAATACACTAGTATATAGGTCATCAAAGATATCAGGTTATTTTCTACAATAAACGGAAAGTGAGTGACAACTAACGCCATTATTTTATTAGTGGATAAATTGAAAAGTAACTGGAAAATTAGGTTGGTTTTTATCTTTTAAAAAATATATAAAAAAATAATGCATTAGATATTTCATTTGAAGCGTATAATTGAAAACATTGCATATTGATTTTCCTGCTAATCCAAAATAGATCAAGCAGGTAAGCGAACGTGTAATTTTATTTTTAACTTATAATAATACCAAAATAGAATTTAAATTTAATTTAAAATTAATACGAAATTGATTTTATGAGTACACTAATGAAAGTTTCAAAAAAAAATAGTGTATTTAAGTGAATTTGTACTATCTTGAACGAATTTGCATTTAATCATTTTTTTGATGAGAAAGAAATTAGAATTTAGCTTTAATTTTGAATTAAGTGAATTTTAAAATATCTGTGGTTTAAACCACGAAAAATGATTAAACCTTATTATTGCGCGGCAAATTTACCCCAAAAACAATTTTGGATTTAATGGATTACTTTTACAAGTACACATTATTTACTACTAGTCCTTATTACAAGTACACATTTTTTACTACTAGTCCTTATTTATATTTTATTTTTAAATATTGCTAGTTAAAAGCTGTGTAACACCACAATGAGTTTTTACTCCAGAAAATATTTGTAAGATACAAATATTACTACAACTATTGGTATAAATGTAAATTTCTAGGTTACAATATACAAACTTACAATTAAGGGTTGGCGGGTGAAAATAATATAACAAAACATGGGAATAAAATTCGTTTTATTGCTCACTTTATTACGTACAAAGTGGTTCATAATGAAAGGAGAGTGGTAATCTAGTCTGTTACAGTCCAATTAATATTCATAGCATGTTTGTATTATGTGTGGTTATTAGCCAAAAACAACTCCGTGTTGTTGTTGTTGTTGTTGATGGTGTAGTTGTTGTTGTTGGTGATGTTGTTGTGTTGGCTGAGCTGCGGCTAATTGTAGTCCATGTGTACCATGGGCAGGTTGACCAGCAGCAGTTTGTGGTTGAGCAAATGCAAACTGTCCAGATGGTCCCAAAGGCACGTAACGTACTGATGGTACCGCAGCATAATGTACTAGACCATGGACTGGTCCACTATCTGCCACCTATACATATATTGGTGATAAATTTACGCATTTTTACAAAAAAACTTGAGCAAATTGAGTGAATTCGTTCATCAAAATAAAATAAAATTATAAATTTTATTGCAGTTTTGCCTAAACTGCAACTAAAAAAAACTAAAATTGCTAAATAATACTAAAACTCCAACTAAAAACTAAAAATATTAAACTCAAATTAAATAAGTAAACTTAGAAAGATATAATTGATTTGAAGAATAAGAAAATGATTACTTACAGTATAAGTAAAGCTTCCTCCTAAACGTTGTACTGCAATATGTGCACTGTCCAAATTTGGTAGCCTCACTTGTTGTGTGACTATTCCCTGAGGTGCAGCCATGGCAGCCACTATAGCACAAGCTATTAAAATCTAAATAAAATATTTTAAAAATCTATATCAATATCGCAAAATGGTGTTTTGAAAGATCTGAGATGAAATTTTTATCAATATTAAAATAATAGCTTTGAAATTCAACAACTCTTGAGAGTAGTCTTTAACTCGCACCAAAACTTTGTTTTAAAAATATTTCTCGAATATCCAGTTTTAAAATTCATGCGCTAAAATTGGTTACGGTATTGTAGAGAGAATATAATTTGTAATAAAATGAAAATGTTCAGTGTCATACATGACTTACCAGAGCCTTGAAAGACATTGTGAAGTTGTTTGTTATTGACGACAATAGCGAGAACCAGAACCTTTGTCTTTGTTGTCTTTGCAAGTGGTTGTTGTCTTCCGGGAAATTCTTTGAAAAACTTGAGTGTCGATTACTTATATAGCGGTGCAAAAGCTCGACCTAGTCTAGCAAATTTTGAATCTGGGAGTGACAAACGGTCCAAGGAAAGCCAGGTTTTAGGGGGTTGACCACTGCAGCTATAATCTTATAATGTTGTTCAATGGCTTTCCTAAAAGCCACTGGTTCACGTCCTTGGCAATGCACAGTGTTGGCAATACAGCAGTAGCCATTGGAGTATTATTATTATAGTTGAAAAGGGATAAATGTAAGATGGTGAGAGAATTAGGGCAAGGACTACACCTTAAAATTTAATACGATATATCGCTTTCATTTTTCGCCATCGAGAAATTAATGGATCAACAAACCAACAAAACATGACGTTAATTTAAGGTGGTTCAACAATGCCCCAGCGAGTAGAACCTTATCTTATTAACATAGATTTGAAGGTAACATTTGCAAAAAAAAATTGTTTGTAAATAACCAAACGGATTGGTTAGTATTAACTTGTGCCACATTACAGGCTCGTTTTGTACCCCGAAAAACTATTAAAATTTGGCTTATCAAGGCAAGATTGTATAAAAAAAAAATCGTTCTAGAAAATAACAGTTTTTTATGCATATTACTTTTGCTGGATATAAACTGCCATTAGTTTTTTTTTAGATAACACCTCCTGAACTCGTTTTTTTACAATTCCGCATTTTCAAATAATGAATTATTTATTCAGTTCTTTTGCGGTATACACGTAGTTTTAATGGTAATCACATGTCCAAAATGTGATCTTTTACAACCTGTTAAAAATTACGCCAATAAACAAATGGTTAGAATTTCGTAAGGTCGGCACCAGGTTATTTCAGTGAAAATTGGGCACATTTGTTGCTTCATATATAAAGGAGAATTTGATCGATGTGAAAACTTACTCCAATTCCTTGAAACAAGCAGAAATGATCATATATTTATTGGGGAATAAGGGTGTTTAATTTATTTATTTTCTGAAAGAGAAAAATGATTTTGGACCGTGTTTAATGTAGTTATCACCATGTTTACGTTGAAATACTATCTTGTTATACATCTGTTGTCATGCAAGCTTGCAACATTTTTGTAGGGTTTTTTTAGAAATTAAGCTCTCGTTTCTTGAAAAATTTTAAAATCTATTTTTAAAAAGTTTTTTGCTCATTTACCAGAAAATGGAAAAACTAGTTTTCATGTTTTAATATTTTTTTTTTTAATATAAATTTTATGATTTATGGTTCGTTTAAGTTGAAAGTAGTTTTAATGTCAAATGAAGCAGTTTCTCAGAGTCTGATCTAGATTTTTAACTGATGAACGTAAATTTCTAAATTGTACTGAATTAGGCATTTCATCTGAAACCTTTATTATCTGCTTATAAATCAGTGGGGGTAATTTTAAAGAAAAATTTCTGGGGGTGTGGGGGGAGGGGGGCTTTGCATGCAGAAATTTCCTACATTGATAGCCATTTTTTGGCACTTTGCTTTAAAAATGCTTGGTTTTGGGGCACCTAACCTCCTTGCTCTCCCCCCTTCCCATACTAAAGCCACTAATATAAATTCCTAAAAATCAGTGCTGATTTGGAATATAATTAAAAACAATCCAACTAATATAACTATTGTGTTTTGATTCTGGCAGTTTTAAAAGTGGTACAGCATCGAACTGCATTTATTTTAAAATATTATTTCTGTTTACAAACAATTCATTTTGAAATGTTTTTCTCTCTGGAGACTGAGATTATGTGCATTTTAGATTTCATTAGTGTAGTTTTTTTAATAATTTAACTAATTTTGAATTTATGAATGGTAAGACTCATGCATTGGGTGAAGCTTGTGGAAATACCACACGATTACTAAAGCTCAACATGTACTTGTAATTATAAAAACATTTTATCAGTAATTATTTTGTCGTGGTTTTTACCAGGGTTTTCCCTAACAGATATTTCCTGGCAAAACCATGTAATTTAAATCATGTTTAGTCTTAGTCTGCGGTTTTAAAATTAGTAAAATACTTGTTTACGAGTTAGGTTACTCACTTGATAAAAACATGTTTTTAATGCATATATTTGAAAAAACAATGTCTGCTCTCGTGTTCATATTTTGGTAAATTTGATTTATTTTATGGTTTCTCCAGATTAAATTTTTTACAAAATAAAAATTGGAAATTATAATACATGTATTTAAAAATATGATTCAACTAAGAAATATTTTGAATATAGTGAAGATTCTCAGTCTCCAGTCAATGGTTGTTTTCTATTTTTTTTTTTTTTTTAGTATGATAACGTTTTTTTCCTTCAAAAATTGTACACCAGTTTTCACCGTTTATTTTTTTAATAAAAACTGAGGTCATAATCATGATTTTTAATTTAAAATGACATTGAGGAAAGGGCGGCTTAATAATGGTACTAATGTACAGTGGCCATCGAGCTTAATTATATCAGTACAGGTTAATAAGCCTTCCACTTATTACTATTATAATTTTAATTTAAATAGAAAATTAAATTTTAAATTTAATTTAAAATTACAAATTCTTAAATATTGTAGCAGGGGTTTGTTTTCAGTATATGCCTAATGTGTCATAGTTTAAAAATAGCTAAATTTTGATTTACTAACTAAAATTTAAGGACTTGAAAGGTTGCATTGAAAAGACTACTAGTATTTTCAAGCATTTATATTGTACTTTTCAAATATAGTGGACCCATTTTTCCATCTTATTTTCTAAACATTTTGACCATGAAATACATTCTATGGATTAAGCATGTCTATTAATGAATTAGTATTCTTTATTAAAGTAAATAAGCAATAAGACAAAAGAAATGCATGCAAGGTTAACTTTTTAATGGCACAACTTAACAATGCAAATACTATGTACATTGACATGTTTGTAAATAATAACTAATTAAAGTATTTTCACAACAGTTAACTAATAATTCAATGTGCAGGGTGTCCCAAAAGCCTATAATTATGAGGAATATCATGGAACTTGTTCCATTTGATCCCGTCATTTGTAACACAGAGATCCAGGCAATGCTGCCATTCCATTGACACTTAATTACACTTGTTAGTGGATGATGGTAGTATTAATCTACCAGCAACCAACCAGCAGAATTACCTCAATGCGTTTTTCCTTAATCAGAGCCATATTCATCCCTATCATTCCAGACCTTATGGGCAATCTGTATGTTCAATTAATAAGGGATTACTAAAGCCATAGATTAAAATAGATTCTGTATTCCAACCATGCATAATAGTGTAACCACAGAATGTGAATGGTAATTCAAGTAACTGCAACATACAGGGTGTCCTCATTGCTTTTAGATAGTCATCAAATACTATAATGGAATATTGTCCTGAAGATGATGGCAGCCCTTTTTAATGTTAATTTTTGTTATTCACATTCTGTGATTACACTATTTTAATCTTAAATTTTTAACCAACTGAATTTTAGTTAATTTTAACCAGTCTCCAAGTTACAAAATGAACGTATTTACTAAAAAATTACTAAAGCCTGCCCACGAAATATCAACTTCTCATTACTCTTGCTTATTCGCAAATGAGCGAAGCAGTTTTCCTCTAAGAACAGATCACAATTAAAAATGCCTTTGGTTACAATCCTAGCAACAATCCAGAAAGTGACACATTTGACTTTAGGCAAACTAATTCCTCACAGACTCAATTCAATTCAATTCAGTACTCTACAATCAGCATTATCATGATGCCATTAAATTAAGGGGGTTAACTTACAATCAGGAGGATACTCCCACGTCATATAGTTGTGACTTAAACATTATCATTAAATTGAATCCTTGCCAATTTTTGAACTATTTTTAAGAAAATTATTTCATTAACGTGGACAATAATAAGCAGTTGTTCTATATGGGTGCCCTGATGGCACCAGTATGGCACGAATTTCCTTCAGACTAGTAGAGTGAATATGCCTATTCCACAAAAATCCCAAATGGGAAACCAAAATTATCATTGAATTCTATAAAATATCTATTGGAATTTCTGCAGATAATGTTCGAAAATGCTTACATGTACAACTCCTCACTTGAGTTTTAATTTTATTTACGAGCATGATAATATTTTTTCAACCAAATTATACACCGGTAATACTACAAATTGGGATTGTTAAATTTGCATTTTTTAAAAATTAAAATGTGAATGAGAGCAAGTGTATTTTTGTTTTACAATCCGTGAAACTATGATAACCTATCATTATTATTCTCATTCAAGCCTGCAATTGGTAATCCCCTATTTTTTGCTTTCAACTTATAGGTTAGTATTAATAATTATTGGGTTCACATATTTCAAGCATAATAATGAAGAAGATATCTTGTTTTGTTTGTTTCACGAACAATACAAATGGTTTGCTTCTTAATTAATATCTGTGTATAATCCTAATTTCATTATATCTTATCCTACTGAGCCAGTTTGTTTGAAAGTGCAGAAAGTTTTGTAATGAGTTCAGGCAACACATACGAGTACGTCTATGCTTACTTTGCAACTTTGTTTCATAATCAGTAATAATACTATTCTGGTATATTTTAGCTCAAGTTTCCAATTACTTTATTCCAATTTTTTTATATTTTTTGTAGGAAATATGGGAATACAGCATATACCTGAAAAAGGAAAGTTATTGTGAACTTATCTTTTTCATGAATCAAAGCATCGTTATGTTTCATTGTTTTACGAGCTGACCCCTTAGCAGGGGAGATTAAGGGGGGTCTCCTTGACTTCTTAAAACAATGCAAGGATACTTAAAACAGACTCATTTTTACACTTCTACGAGCCCGTAATTAGTTCAATGTATTTTTTTTTCATTATCAAAGGACTTGCTTATAGTTAATGCAAAGAGAGAAACGTTATAATTGAACATTGAATATAAAAACCAGAAAGTTCTGCATTGTGTCACGTCACTTTTAATGATTTTTTTTTATACTAATAAATTTTAAAAATAATAATTAAAAAGTTTTCTGCATTAAAGTGTTTCTCCCTCACTCTTAAGATCTCAGTATGTGGTGTACTACTTTTTCCTCTTTTAAACTTTTTTTGTATAGATGCTATCCTAATTGCAATTGTTCTTTTTTGGCATTTTTTAAAAAGAAAACAACTGAAAGTATTGATCATGACCCAGATTTCGTCTTAGCTACAAACGTTTTGGTTAACTATTTTTTCTAGTTAGGCCTGTGAAGATAACCAGCCCACATTTAAACCCTCTTCTTTAATACATTTGTAACCACGTGATGCATTTATACCTGAAGCCTGCAGGTCAATGTCGCCTAATGTTAGTTTACGGAAGACCCACCTGGTGTATATAAGCCAAGACGTTGGTTCTTTTAACTCATAAAGCAATATTCAGTCAGTCTGAGAAGAAATAAGAAACGAGTCATGAAAGCTTTGGTAAGTAGTCTTAAGAAATGTCAGAATGTAATGCAACAGCGGTTATAGTTAGTTACCTATTTACCTGATTTGTCAGACTTTTGGCGAATTGGTACACTTGTAATTAATTCAGCAATTAATTATCTTATCATCTGAATTTCATTATCCTAGATTGCTAAATAACTACTTTTGTTAATTTGTCAGGGTGGATCAGAAAAATATTTTATCAAGTGAAATTTTTTAAAAAAAGCTAATTGAGTTTATTTATTTATTTATTTATTTATTTTAAATGAGAGTGCAGAATATTTATTTGCTTTTAATAATGAATTGGATTTTAAATGAAATTATCAAAAATTTACATTACAAAGACATTTAATTAAATTCATGATGAATCATAATGAATCATGATTAAATTATGATAGACTTTGAAGTCAGGTTCAGATTTTTAAACAAATTTTAAAAAAAATACTTTTAAGTCAAAAATAAACATAAAATTTACCAAATTTGACAGTTAAAATGAATGAAATCTAGATTAAAGCTGGCTAAGGGATGTTTAAGATATAAGTAATTGCTAAATTAATGAGTAAATTTCTTTGCTACTGTATTTTATGAAATATTAACTATTAAATAACGTGTTTTACTAAAAAGCATAAATTATTTTCCAATCCAAATTATGGAATGCTTGGATAAACAAAATTTAATGAAATAGCAAAATACCTTATACCCAATAGTAAATCCGCCGCTTTTAAGAAGCTGTTACGTATATTATTAAATATATTATTTAATTTTTATTTATAGATAATCTTCTTGTTTCTAGCTGCTACTTCCAAGGGAGCAGTATCAGCTGGCGTTGCTAAAGTTGCCCCAGTCCAGGCACATCGTGTTACCTGGTTTCCTCAAGGAGCTCCCAGTTCCCAGTATCATGCCCAAGATGAGCTCGGCCAGTACAGTTATGGATATGCCAATTCAGATGGTTCAGCCAAAGCCGAAATTAAAGGAATTGATGGGTCAATAGCAGGAAAGTACACTTACATAGATGCATATGGTAAAAGGGTTGAAGTGTCTTATGTGGCAGACAAGAATGGATTTCGTGCCACGGGTGACCACTTACCCAGTGGAGTGCCCAAGATGCCTGCTGAATTAAAGAAGGCTTATGACGAGGCCAATACACGTCTGGCTGACGCCTACAGCAGCAACAAGGAAAAGGAAGGTGAAGGTTCAAAGGAGAAAGAGTATGAAAAGGGCAAAGAATCAGGCAAGGAAGAAGAGGAAGAAGAAGAAGAGGAGGAAGAGGAAGAGGAGGAAGAAGAAGAAGAAGAGGAGGCGGAAGAGGAAGAAACCAAGAAAAAGGGGGGCTCTGAAGAGGAAAAGGAAGCTTCTGGAGATAAAGGTAAATCACCTTCTAAGGATAAGGCACCAGTACAACAACAACAACGTGCTCCAGCTGTTTATCGTCTAGCACATCTTGGATATGCTGTGGCGCCAATTGCCTATTATCATGCACCAGCACCAGTTCCTGCACCCGCACCAGTACCAGAAATAAAACCATCGCCTCCATCAACTACTGTTTCTTCCTTGAAATTCTCAAAACCGGCCAACAAACCTGCTCAGACTGTTCATTCTTACATAAGTATCCCCCAATATTATCAACAGGCTCATCGGAGGGCCCATGCTCCATCATCTCAAGTATATATTTCTCATATTGGAGCTCCCCCTATCCATTCGTATCACACCCTCCAAGTCCATCCTAAGCCAGTTCAACAGGCAGCCCAGCCAAGTCATGCCGTTCCTGAAATTGCAGTCTTCTCAGGACCACATCTAATTGGAAATTCTGCTATGCATACGGCACCATTGACCAAGTATTAAATTCATGACTTTTCTATAGTCACTCATGTACATCCATTTTTCTTTGCTTTCTTATTGATTAACAAGTTTATTTTTTATAGAAGTCTGGGGAGAATGTTCACATGATCAAGATGTGAAAATCTTAAAGATTACCTGGCAGCTAAGCACTTGAGCAACGTCTTTGTACTTTATGGTTATGTCCCCTAGTTGATCAGGCTTCTTGTGACGTCATAATCGCATCATGTTAATACGATAGTGACGTAATTTTAAGCTGGGTTTTGTAGGAAGCAGGACCATAAAGTGCAAAAGATTTTGTACACTGCTTAATTGCCAGGGCATCTTTTAAAATAAATGTTTTGTGAGCTTAATGCCATATAAAGTCATTTACATTTTCTGAATTGAATTGAAATTTGGAGGCATTCTAGAAACATTTTTAAGGAATATATTTGCAAAAATAATTTTAATTGAGGTCTAACCCATTATGATGTTCTTCGAAAAATTATAATAATTAAAAAAAAAAGGATCTGCAAGCAACAATTCAAGGTTCTGCAGATCAAAAAATCTGTTCGTAAGACTTCCATAAATAATAAACTGTTTTCAGTAAGAATTTGACAAGATCTTAAATTTTAAAGAGAAACTTTGCAGGAGTGGATGATACGTACCTGTACATATACCAACTATTTATAAAAAAATTTAAGGATTCATTCAAAATAACTTTTCATCACTTTGAAATGTTGTGAAAATGCAAATACCAGTAGGTTCCTCATGTTATTTCCTATAGATATACATATTCTAGAATATATTTTATTTTCATCATCAAAGTTATGCTCTATAATATATCGGCGTATTATTTAAATATTCAAATTAAATTTATTTTGTTAATAGAGAAATATTTTTGTACTTGATGAAATTTTTATGAATAAATATTTATGTTTTTTTGCAAGTCGTCAATTGTGTTCATTCTTTCTGAAAGGAAAACTAAATAGTTATGGTCAGACAGAAAATAAAAAATGGATATACTATTTATTTCACTTTTAAATTATTGTGCTTCTTTTGATGGTAGAATCACCCAAGACTATGTTTTGTAAAGAAAAAAGTAAAGAAATTTTGAATTTATTTTATGGTTAAAAACTGTATTGTTCATTGCTAAACATTTTTAAATTTATTTAGTAAACATGGTTATAACTTGCAGTTATTCTGTAAATTTTCAGAATTTACGTGGTGGTGCACTGGAAATACAAATATCTAATTTTGGGTAGGACTTATCGACATACAGGCCAATAATTACAATTGAAATAAGTATTTTTATAATACAGTTTTTTTTAAGTTTTCCTGAAGCCATTAACCGAGAATTGATGTAAAAATAATGCCTTCAAAAATATAACTGTTAATTGTACTTCCTGTATTACAAGAGAATACGAGTATCATAACGAATTGCAGGTTTATGGGCGTATACTTTAAATTAATTCATCTGATTTATAGCTTGGGGAATTAATACTTCCGTAAAACTTATATTTAAATTTTAGCAAGGGAAATCTAAATAATTTTATTCTTATTAAAAGATTTCTGATTTGATTAGTTTGTTACTTTTACATATTTAAATAAGATTTTTTAATTATTTTACATTTCAAAGTTAATTTTATACCAGTTTCCACGTATTGTTTTAGTATTATGTACTTTTATGTAAAACTGGGATAACTGACTTCCAAACCTATTGATCAATCCAGTATGTTTATAGCTTATTCTCATTTTAAAATAATATTCGTTTTATCTATGTAAATTAAACTGGCTTCGTTTTATTGGTAGTTCCACCCTAACTTATCCTACAAATACATATTCATGGTATAGTTGTTGATCATGTATTTGAAATTTAATTTACCCTACATTTTTACCGGTGTATTACGTTACAATATTATATTGTGGTTACTTGTGTATCAGTCCAACCTAAATTGTCCAGTTGAAAATTCCTAGTTATAAAACTTTCCTTTTCGTGTTTCAGTTTTCAATTTATAGCTAATGCCATTTATAACTTGCAGCAACTAATTAACTTTTTCCGAAAATAAGTGTCATTTTAGTTTTTTTTTATTTTTGTTTTAATTGGATTCAACTACTTTTACTTGTATCTGAAAAATCAGGGCATTACTAATTTACTTTGAAACAGCAGATTTACTTTGGCGATTTTTTTATATTAAATTCCACATTTGTGCAGGTTTACATTGAAATGAACATTAATATCCAGTATTTGTTAATTGTACTAATATACCTATCAGCCCTAGTGCTAACAAGTACTGAAAAATATTGGTGGATGGAATGAATGTTGGGAAATAAAAAATCCCATATGAATACTGGTTTTAGATAGTTTTTCTTAAAATAAAATTATTTTCATTTTCTAAATAATAGATAAATTTGCCTAAAAAAACATTTTTAATTAAACCCGTCTAGTATATTATTTAAATTATTTGTATGTTTTATGTAGGAACCAGCAAATAAGAAACCATGGATTGTGTTAGAACTAACTTGTTGGTATGTACTGGTAGTCTGGTACCAAGTTCCATTCCATTATATAAACCATCAGCCATGGGCGGTTGGTGCTATGGACTTGGGGGGGAATTGGGCTAAGCCTAAGCCCCTCCAATTGAAACATTAAATAGATTAAATTTTCAAGTTTATTAGTAATATTTCATAAAAATAAAATATAATTATCAGCCCCCTTCCCCCTCCCCTCCCCCTCCAATTCAAATTTGTACTAACCGCCCACGGGCCCGTAGCCAGGGTGGGGCATGGGGGGAATTGCCCGCCCCCCCCCATTTAAAATTTTCTTGCAAT
>JAQIXP010000447.1:0-26071 GCA_034700285.1 Proteroiulus fuscus
GGGAGGGGACCGTGAAAACCACAGTCAAGGCAGCTGACCTTGAGAAGAGAACCCAGGTCTTACGAGTGCATGGCGGGAGTGCTAACCACTATGCCAATCCAGCTCGGTGAGGGTTGCTTGGAATTACGTCATATAAATCCACCATAGCAGCCTTTGTCAATTTAATAGATATTTGAATGGGTATTTTTCATAAAAAAGATAGCCAGAAACTTATTTAAAATTTATGATACGTTGCATTGAAGTACAGGTAGATGTTGGAACATGTGGTATTTAGGCCTTCTCAGCATTTCATTTGTTACAAGCACTGCCACAAGGACGAAATATACACAAAAATATTATTTATCCAGCATAATAATGGAGAAACACCTTCGGCCGCCAACAGAAAAAGTTATAAATGTAGGAGACATCTGCTTTTCCAATGCCCATTTTAGTGATTACCAATTCTCTTTAATACTTGAATAATATACAAGGTGTCCCCAGGAGCTCTGTTCATCCCCTATTTATTTAAATGATTCGACTTTTAACAGAAATGAGGGGCGAAACTTGCAACCATTTTTTAACAGTACCGGGTGCCCCTGGAAAACAATAAATTTATAATTTTGCAGACCGTACGAGAGAAAGTATCTTTTCCATTTAGAAAGTTGTTTCCCATACTCAGAAAAATTGGAAAAAGTATTTATTCAGGTTCAAGTCCTTATAAAATACTGAGAAAAAGCCCTAGAAAGAATATTATCATTCCTATAGACTCCAGCCTATCGTGTTTTGTATCAGTAAGCAATGAATAATATCAATTTTGAAAATACTCAACAAAGTTTAGCATTAACGAATTGTATAAACTTGCTCACTGAACCGTGACAAAGTCGGTATGAGCAAGTTTAAAGCTAATGCATTTAAAAAAGTGGTTTTTTTTTGTTTTAATTAAAAAAAACCCCAATAACATGGGCCCTCGATGTCCCGTCCTCGTATCCACCAATCCGCTTTAAACCACAAACCCTCCGAACGGTTAGCATTTACCTTTAGGTTATTATTGTTGGCCATAGTATGATACATCCAGAAGACACGGGTGGTGACATAATAGGCAATGATGACGTCTACAGTATAATGACCACGAGCCAACAAGACCATGATCACCCCAGTAAAACTCATTGCCCATGAAATATAGTGGAGAAAAACGCACTTCCTGGGAGTATCTAATGAAAACGACACGACAAGTAAAAAATAAATTATCCAGGGAGAGGGCGCTCCAACCGTTCCGAACCAACGACTGCCAAGCATAGAATCAGAGAATGGCGAGCGAGACTGCATCGAGGTATTACTCACATTCGCGAATTAACAGATATGCCATTGTGAGGATTACAGTGTGTCCACTGTAGATGTAATCACCGCAGAAGGTGTGTTGACCATTAATGGAGAGTCCAAAACCACTAAGTAATTGCAATACCCTTTCCACCACCACGGTGGGGCTCGTGGAATTTGCCTGGAAAGAAAACATTAAACTTAATAAATCTATCTTCAACACAAAAGGCTGTTCTTTTGCTCAGACTGAGATTAAAATCCTGCCTAATCGAAATGGGTCATTATGTCAACCAATAGGCAAATTTACAAGCAATCCGAGAGTACTTAAACACGAGTGTCATTTAATCAACAAGGATAGTTCATGGACAGGATTTAAAAATATTTACACAGGAATTGTCTTCAATTATGCACTCCCTATGAATTTTTAGTGTTGCCAAAAAAAAAAGAATTAAATTCTTGAAAGCAATAGAAGATCATATTCAAAAGTTCAAATTAATTCCCAAATTCATGGGCGGTCGGTGCTATGGACTTGAGGGGGGGGGGGATTTAGCCCCTCCAATTGAGAAATTAAGAAATTGAATAGGTTCAATTTTTACTTATACAGTAACATTTCATAACATTTACTACTTTCAGCCTCCCCAAATAAAATTTGCACCGACCGCTCATGCCCAAATCCACTTTAAAATTAAGTAAATTCCACTTGATTAAGATGCACTGGTTAACCTGTTTGTATTGGAGAGCTTTAGTATATCCACCCATTTGAAATAATGCACCTTAAAAGGGAAAGTCCCACTTTGTAACAAGTGATATTTAAGTTGTACGCACACTTACTAGATATGACTGGCTGTGACAATAATAAATGGCACGAGTTACCATATTGAAGAAATCACGAAGTTTGCCAAATACACGTTAGGCGCCATTTTTCCATAGATTTCAGCAGACACTGAAAGTTGGTGGCGCCCTCTAGGACGTGCGTGTCTAAGACTACGTGTTCCGTGACAACGGTAGGCTCAAATCCAATGCTACGTCTATCCTAACTTTTATGCCCTTTTTCCTAAAATCAACTTGTTTCAAAGTGGGACTGTCCTTTTATAAATTCCATACATTGTAGACAAAAGAATGGTTGATAAATTAGGCATAGATGAAATGACCTGTCACTAAACATTTAGTAAATTACATATTTTTGCATACATTAAAAATGTCCTGTCCATTATTGTCCCATGCATGATCCTTAATTGCACTGTTAAAATCTTATCCCACCATTTCATAATAAACCCTTGCTTGCAGGACTGTACACTTGAGAGACGGGTGGGCCAATGGGAGTACATTTCCCCCCCACCCCCCTTCCTTCCCGGCGTGCCATCCACAAACTGGATTTACCTTCGGGGAGCAATAATATGTGACGCTAGCAACGGGAACTTGTGTAACGAACATCGTTATACAACGCATTAAATATAGCAATCCTAGCATCAGAAAACATCGTCGTAGAACAATAAACCTAGTCAAAATGAAAAAAAAAAATGAATGTGAAAAACGGGTACCGTAGAACTCAAAAATGAAGATTTTAACTCGGAATTACCTGTGTTTGTGAAGAAAGAGCGCCAGGAGTACGACGTTCACCGAAATAATTAATATAATCTCCGAAACGGTTAGGGCCCAGTCCAATGGAGGAAAAAGGTCGAAAAAAATGTCCGGCAGGGGAGGGATCTTGGTTCTGTCGGGCAAACGTTCGTGCACGATGGCCAAGGAGGCCGTAGTCAGGAGCCAATTGGAGAAAACGAATACAAAAGCAACCAGGGTTTTCCATTTCTCTTTTGGAAATTTGGTTTCCTCTCGTTCCGGCTCCGGCAGGTTGATTTTGATGGTTCCGTTGCGCACGTGCTGCTGCTGCTGCTCGCCAAACTCCTCGCTCTTGACCTCCCAGTTGGCATCGTCGGCATTGTCGTGACTATCCTCGTGCTTGAGTAATGGCTGGCGCTGCCAGATTTCGATGTTGTTACCTGCCATGTGGGTGGAGGTCACGCGGTCGCACTCGTCCACGCCACCCTCGCTGCTGCTTCCGTCGATATTGTCAACCACATGAGTGCTTATCTGGCACGAAGGGACTTGATTCCTGAGTGTGCCATTGCTGTGCATGGCTTCAAAGACCATTCTAGATGTAAAGAAAAAACTCTTTAAATTAATATTTTTAATGAATATGGGGGAAAAAGTGTATTAAAAGGCCTCTAAAATTTTAAAATTTCATAACTTTCATAAATGAAAAATATGATAATAGTGCTCATAAGGTGGTGTCTAGAAATTCCGTTTACAAGCGAACTCCAGCTTAACCCAGCCCCGTAGCCATTTGGGGGGGGGGGGGGGAGGGGGGCATGGCTGGCCTCCCATTTGAAATTTATTGCAATATCCAATACATGGGATACAAATTTTGATTCAGCCCCTTTCCTCCTCAGCTGGCTGCGTGGCTGGTTTAATCCCACTCCCTCTTCTCCCCCCCGTTACATTGGTAAATTAAAGTAAGTTCTTCATACGTCAGTAAGATTGTAGATAAGCAAAAAAAAGGTTTCGTAAGTTTGAAATTAAATAATTACATGTGTTTTGAATATTAATTGAAAATGTAATTTTATTTTTAAATGCAACGAAGTTTTTTGAATTAAACAATTATGTATTAAAAACTACTTCAATTTTTCCTATTCACCAAATTGTGGATTGTTGAAATAATTGGATTATAATAATTATTAGTTTAGTACCGTTTTTCTGCATTCCCCCAAAAAGTTTGCAGTACACCCTCCGAACTAAAGTTCAAACGTAATTTATGGATGATCCTTACACTTTTTATTTTACGTTTTAAAACTTTTATTACTCTTTTAACTTCGTACCCTTTGATAATGATACTGTTTAAAGATAAGCTAGACCCTCATTAATATGGTAATGATATAATTAGCAGAGGGGTGGTGCCATCAACGCATTGCATTACAGGCTAGGCACTGTGTAATCTTCTACGATCCTGTATTATTGTATTTCTGCATTTTCATGCGTACAATTGTGCTCTTATGGCCACGGAACATTTTATTGTCTCGGACCATTCTAAAATACTACCAAACCTTGTCGGTTGAGCGCTTAGCACATCCGCCCGGCACTCGGGGAGACGTATAGACACACGGTATATTTCGGAAGCCCAGCCGAAACGGTTCCGAAGTTGCACATGGTGGAGTGTTTACCATGTCTAATGAATTACATTATGTTCCCTTAGGTTCGAAACTTTAAAACGATCGAGGGTTAATGGGGAACAACAATTTGTCTGCCAGTTACGGTCTGACAAAAAAAGGTCCTTACATTCATAGAGATTGCCTGCATTGTATTGGCGAATTTTTTGCTCCAAAATGAGATTGACAATAAGCAAGAGCTTATTCCAGTAAATCAACTGTAACTTGCAAGTGTCCTGTGCCAGGGGTAACAAGCAGAATGCAACTCCCAAAACCAACTGCCGTAACGATCTTGAAAAAATAGTTTTTTTTAATATAAAAATCTAACAATCTAACAAAAATAGCCTGGTATGGCTTATGCTAAACTATATTTAAACCAGATTCAACGTGAATACCTAACTGAATTGAATTGGGAAATAGCATAGAATTGGTCTAGGCCTATTGCTAACTTCATGGTTAAAATGTTACGAGAGTTAATTGGTCAACTACGGTACTACAAGTTACTAGATCACTACGTCATCGGCACACGCAATCCTCGTGCCCATTGCTCGTCGTCGGGAGATCCTTCGAGCCTTCGTTACCATTTGGATACGCCGTAAAAGTGGTCACACCCATTGTATACCAATAGATGCGGAATAATCCCTCTGGGGGATTGTTCCATCTACGTCACTGGCATTCAAAATCAGCAACCTTTTTAGTTTTGGTGTCGTTCGTTAAAAATAAAAGATTTTATGATGAGACATTTAAGTACTGTACGGCAATCATTAATATTAATAGATCGCCACAGTACATTAGGTGCGTCGCCGTGTTTCTAGTAGATTTTCCTAAGCGCACTACCGTTGCTCATATATACGTCAGTACCATTTATTAATAGCTTCATGTTAGGATATGCATATTACTTCCAGTGAGAGGAAAGGAAAAAAACAACCAATAATAACAGTAATAATAATAATAATGCTAATCAAATGCGCAATTTTCAATTGCCAACTCACGACACAAGAAACAGTTAACATACCTATAAAAACAAATCCATCTATGGATTAAGGGTATATAATATGAATATCAACTAAAGTGTCCTCGTCAATGCCAACACGCGCATTGGCTTAATAAAATTCGTAAAGGATAATTCTTCTACGATTTAAAAGGTGACTTAAAATTCATTAAACAAATACATTCGGTATTAACGGTTAATACGGCGCCATAAAGATCGTGTTAAAAATGTATAATTGCACCGTGCCGTAGGCCTACAAAGTAATAGCCAGAAACAAAACTCTTAAATCTTCAGAAGATCCCAAGAAGATCCCTAGAAGATCCCATTGCTGGCGCCATTGCGCCAGCAATGGCGCTGAAAAAAGAAAATAAGTCACTATCCTTTTTAAACAGTTCCCAAAGTATCAGTCTACTTTCCTTCTTGCAATGAATTTTTATCTATTCAATTACATGTATTGTTTAAACGTTTTAAACCTACTCATTGCAATCATTTTCTTTTAAATATATCAAAGAATGTATTTTCTAGGTGTTATTTATAAAAGCCATTACAAGCACCAAGCCAAACACAGCTCCCCTGCCCAAGGAGACGCTTTGCTGGCACCGGTTGCACGGCTTTCAAGTTAAGGCGGCGCCGAGTATGGGTAAAACTTACCCTGGAAGGGTAGGCCCTAATACAAAAATCACCCAAATGTGTGTATGAACTTCGCACTCGTATGCACGAATTTGAAATATCATTTTGGGCAAAAAGTGTGCCAACCTTGGCGGGTTTAGGCCTACCTGTAATCGATCAGAGCGGGGCATTGGGCCTACATATAAGTTAAACCAAGAAAATAAATTGACTTTCGTCAATTAGCTGAAACGTGCAAAATTAAATAAGCAGTTTATACTATGCAATTGATGCAAAATTTCTTTTAAGTCTTACGTGCGTTCGACCCATTACGGAAACACGAAACCGCTATCAACCCAGGGGACGTGTTTCCATAATCACAGTTTTCAAAACAATGATCAGTTTAGCAGGTATCCACATTTGACTGATGAATTTCCCAAAACTTCCATGGACAAAGTGTGGCGCAAAGACTTAGACACTGCCTTCATTCTGCCCTCCATTCGTTTGTACTCCTATAAGACAACTGACCAGTCGAAACCAATGACTAATTCCAAATGTTTGGAATCAAGCAAAGCATCTGACGAAGAAAATAGTCAACACCCAACTATATTAAAGTGCGCCCATAATCCATTAAAAGAAAACCCAATTAAAGAGTTTGCAAGGAGGCTTATATGGTCTCGGTCAGAAGCCTATTGGGGTGGCGTGATTATCTAGGTATTTCAATACGGTGGACAAAGCATGCTTATAACATATTATTCTAGCGGGTTTTTTTAACACGTGCTGGCATTATATATTTGTACTTACTGCAAGAGGTGATGCCACTGTTTGGTAGGCGTATTGGGCATTGAACTGTCTCGCGAAGAAGAGAGTGAATGAGATCGAGGAGGAGGGTCATCCAGGTAAGAACATCCTGGCTGAAGGCCCGTACCTTGGGATTGCATTGAATCACTTCCTAAGAAGATGGATAGGAAGACAGTATCAACATTCAAGGGATATGCCGTACGGTCTAACAAATTTAAGCCTATACATCGAGAAACGGTGCAGTTTTTTGCAGCACGACGATTGGGCGTGCGTCTCTAAGTCAACATTTCAAGAGAAATTTATCGGGGGCAAAAATAACCCGAGCTCTCACGGATTATTATACGTACAATGTACGAGGTCCAAAAATCCTCACTATTCGCCATCGAGAACAAAACCGCCCGGGCCACATGACATTCGCAGAGGCAGCCACTGCTGGGGAAATACACACGTACGTATGACAAAATAAGAGTTATAAAATAAGGTTAACCAACTCTTTTTTTTTTATCATAATTGAATACATGTAGAACGAGAAATAACCATTGGAATAGTTTAATACGAGGGTCGAGCGATCAGGGATCATGGCATCGAGCTAATAACTGGGTTCAAAAATAAGTTTGAAGGACATCAATATCTACTACAGCCCATATTAGATTACGAGAACCACTTTTTGACGTTACTAGTAGTAAAACAAAAATATTTGCATTACTGCCCTTACGTTGGTTGTTTGTCAATCAACCCATAAAACGGACGTTAACAGTTTTACGACAGATTGACAAATCATTGTACTATATATTGAAACCGAGCAAATACACCAGAGTTGAATACAAGGACAGGCACCGTTTGCCTTCTCACCAAAAGTTTTCCACAGAGAGTATTCATGCGCGAGTATAATATTAATGGTTGGAATTTTTAATTCAGGGACTACTTTCTTATAGAGTGCGAGTGGCGTAATTCTTCACTTTTTACAATGTTTTCTTACCAGTTGCTCTCAATAGATGGCATTGATACACGCCTATCTTTTGCTCGGTTTCACTTTAGTGCTGATTATTCTGACCATCGATCCAAGCTGCCTAGTTATTAAATTGAGTAAGACATGACACAAACGCAGTCTAGCCAATCTAGGACAAAAAATATGGGGTAACAAAATGAAAGTTATCATCCCTGAAAATATTTTAGAAGAGGAGAACCTCTCTGCGCGCGCGCGCACGCACGCACGCACGCACGCACACACACACACTGAATTATTATACTAGAAATATGGGGGTCACCTAAATAATTGCCCACAAAAAAAAATAAATAAAAATATGGGTCGACAAGAGGGTTCGTCACTTGCACTTTAGAAAGCTTCTTACATACCCCTAGTCCTAATTTCCTCCATTTTCAATTTCCTTAATCCAAAGAAAGCATCCCGAGGTAACGTCCATAAAGCATGTCCGAGCTGCACGCATTTTGGACATAAAAATAAAGGCGGATACAGGGAAAGGGGGCAATTCCCCTCCCCCCCCCCCCCAAGCCAGCAAAAATGGCCACTAAATCGGGTTCATTTTTATCTCGAGATGCTTACTCCTTACAATAATAATAATAACATCCTTCGAAACAACTTATTTTTCCAAACAAATGATTATCCTGAATTGAACCCTCCTAAGTCCTACCATTAGCATATTCGCTAATATATGGTGCCATTTGGTATATAGGGATGAGATGATCTAACTACCAGAAGGAACCTCGCATGTCATTAAAAAACTTAAATATAGGCTGTAATGTTGGGGTAAATTGAATTACTGACAATTTTGAATCCTTTCCACCCCAAAGTTTAAACGCACTTAATATCAAAAATAAAATTATGCATTTTAAGGGGGCTTATCTCGAACAATTAAATCCAGACTAATTAGGAGGAAAATTTCAGTTTAGATCATTAACATTTTAATCTGAAATCAACTCCAAACAAATCGGTATCCTCTCATAGAAAGGATAAATGAAGTACAAAAAGAAAAGAAAATTGATACAAATGGTTTCCATATAACGAAAACATTTAGTCGTCCATGGTGACGAGATCACAAATAAACCAAAATTAATTCTATGCATTCATTTTTAAATAGGCTGACACTTTGCTGGCTTAAACGTGTGTGTCATTATTTAAAAAAAAATCGAAAGTAGGCCTACGAGCTGACCATATGATCATCATTAATTAAGTCACTGTTTGCAGTCAATCCGACTTTCGTCTTTAGCAATATTTAATAAAATTTTAACACATCATCACGTGGGGTATTAAATCAGCATCGAGAAAATGTGTTAAAGAAAAACGAATCCAATGATTTTTTATAGTTCCTTGACTCCAAACTGTCACTACGAAATTACGACATAAATTTATATTTAAAATAACTTTGACCAGTCAGAGTCTAATAGAAGGAATAAAATTCCCAATTGCAAACATGGCAAGAATCTTGTATATTCGGTTTGAAAATTCTTGGAAACTGAGTCTCCATATAGCTACAGTGTAGCCTACAATAAGGGCTAATTTAACCACTGACCTGTACCATATTTAGGTACATTTAAGTCCATTAAAATGCATCACTTTCATAGCATGGCAATGGCAAGCAGAATTGCTTCAACTGTCATCGACTATTACGATGTTGCTATTATCGACTATTAAAGCAGTCCAAATATCCCAGTGTCTATACTACAATTCCCTATGGCCAAAAAATAACATTTTTGGATATTTTTATTCAAGTCTGCCAATATACGCCTACAATGCAAAACTTTAAAAATTCAAAAAAGTAATTTTCAAACATAGCCAGATTTTAGAATATGACATGGAAAATGTGACCAATTTCATATTATAAAGCAAAATTTCTAATGTTCACCAAAAAAATTATGACTTTTCATGACATTATGACCACTTGTGGACACCTGTCTGTCACTATCTTTTCCTCTATCCCCCCTCCCCCCTCCCCCAGTAGTGATGACGACAGCAGCACAACAATTTTGATGTATCTAGGCAGCATCAACCCCATTATATATAGAGCACTGTATAATTTCCATAAAGAAATAAAAAAAGTTTAAAATCGACTCACAGTTATATTAAGTCACTTTTACACCATGCAATTCACATTCACGAGTTGACTATGTATGATTTCACATCCGCAATGTTGGATTTGGTGATAAAGAGCGTCACCGAATTTGCACCACCGAGGTTACCATCCTCCAATCCCAACGACTCTTTATCGAAACACTTGGCTGGCTAATTTTTACAACGATACCAACGAAGTCTTTTAAAAGTTTATACGGCACTGGTCGCAATTAGGTTTCATTAAAACAAACGGGTGCTCCAGGACTAAATGCATTAAATATGTACATAACACGGGGCGATTAAGCCAGGACAAAAGAAACTGTTATTTCTGCCATTGGTTTTCAAACCAAGTCCCATAATCGGTGAGTTTGTTGGGCTCGGTTTGTTGCCCAGTGTCACAATCACTTGGCTTTATCGAGAGATAATCTCCTGTACAGAACACTTTTAAAAAAGAAAAAGATAATAGCAATCTGGGTATATAGGTAGGCCTATATTTAGCAACGGGGATTTGGCTCCGGAGCACTCGAAGTACTGATATTTTTTTTTTAAAATCCATTTCATACAGATGGCAAATGCAATCAGTCCAGGACACACACAATAAAAATTCCATAAACTTATCTTTTTCGCTATTTATAAGAAGAAAAAAAAAACCATCAGCATGCCAGAGTAGAAGAAATCAATTCATTTATTTTATGTTTAAGTCTGTATTCTTTCATTTCTAAATTAAGCTATATATTGAAAATCTATGGCCCGCTTATAGCAGACAAAAAAAAACCCAACTTCAAAAGGACTTTCTTTAGCATTAAAAGTATTGACCAAGGAGATACGGTATATACCAAATATTTAGCTAAACTGCCTTATACCGAATATTTTGGCCAAGGAGCCAAATTTTCCAAACAGTGACTCAACATTCGCTGCAAGCCAAATACTAATATATTTATTTAATAGTAGCCTTAAAGTGTTTTAATACATTTTTTAACCTACAGAGTTACTGCAGATTATCTCTTTACCGACTCAAACTTTATCATAGCTTTCATGTAGGCCTATAAAATACTTTTAATACTTAATTATAGGCTGAGCATTACTAAACCATAACTCCATAAATAGTCTTTCAAAGACATATGATCCTAAATCTCTTCACAGTCTCAATTGTGGAAAAAGTCGTACTCAAATACGTTTATTCATATCATATTCAAATACGGTAAATCTAGACCCCGGGTTCTTAACCGGGGTGCCGTGGCATTCCTTAGGGTGCCACGAAAAATTGGAGTTGGATTGAGTATTCTGAGTTGAAACAGCTTCACAAACATTTTGGATCTATGTTTACAACGAATATCCAGAGATCAGCGGTAAAGCCTCGGATGTATTATTGCCATTTGCAACTTCATATTTATACAAATCTGCATTTGTAACATTAAAGCTTTCAATGTACACATGCAGCTGTACCGGTAGGCCCGCTACTTTAAATTCATTTTTATACATGGGTAAATACATTGCTCGGCACCTGCCTTTACAATTACAAACGACTACAGTACAGATTAATTATTAATACATACTACTTATTAAATGTAAACAATATCATATGGTTCATAACTAGGCCCTAAGACTGTTGCAATGCAGTTCAAGATCAAAGCTGCAAAAACTAATGGATTAGCAATACAGTATTTTCCTTTTCATTAGGGTGTCCTTTGAAATAACTACATTATCCTCCACACACTTGCCAGGGTGTCTGGCCAAATCCAGTAACGAATTTCCATGACATTTCCAGGTTTTCCAGACCAATTTTCACAAATTTCCAGACAAAATGAAAGTGATTTTTAACTCATTTTACTGACATATGCAATTAAAACTGCAATATTTGGCAACTACCCTACGCCGCACCCAAAAATCCTATTTTTTTTATCCCCGAACCAACAATATTTTTCATGGCCTGCAGGCAAAAATCTGAAGAGTAACAAAAAAATTACAGAAAATGACGCCTCAGGCGAATTTTTTGCTCAAAAAAAAGTAAAAATGGGCTAAAAAATCACCTAATTTTCCATTTTAGTTAAATTTTCCAGACGCAGACTAAATTTCCATGACATTTCCAGACAATACTAATTTCCATGACATTTCCAGGTTTTCCAGACGGCCAGACACCCTGACTTGCATACATAATTCAATTCAACTCAGTAGGCCTACCCTACCCTACCATCGATATATCCGGTAGCCTATAACCGAGTTTTCAAATGTACTGTAGTTTTAACATTTCCAACAAACTACAAATTTCATCAGCATTAATGTGAAACTTGTGCTTGCTTTGATTGGCACAAAGAAGTAACTTATCAAAATAAAAATAGGCCTAGTTAAACTTGTTTCTAAGTTAAATCATTAGGCCTACTGCCAATTTCAAAAAAATGATGTATTAAATAAAGCACAAATCTTGAAACTGTTTGCTAGTTTCGTTATTAGCACAATTCACGGGGTCTCCGGGCTAGCACTTCCCCTGCAGGTTTCCCTGGGCCTATATACGATGCCATTTGACAGTGGATAATCCCATAATCAGGAGGAAGCGATCACAACAATCGAGACTTAATCATCCTTCCTAGTTTAATTTCAGCACTTCTTAAGATTATTCGGTTGTCTCATAGAATGCAAGAAAAAGGGCTGAATTGCAAATGCTAATCTTTTGCATTAAAATTATGTATAAAAATACCAAACACTAAATTAGAAATGCAGAGTAAATTAAAACTCTCAAATAAAGCTAAGCTAAATGTTCCCTTCAAGACCTTCGTGTTTCTTGGAGTATAGAATGAAGCAGCTACACATTTTTAATGATAAACAGAAACCACAAACATCTGCAATATAGGCTATGCAATCATGGGAAGTATAATAAAGTACAACATCAGGTCATTTCATATCAACATAAAGTCTCTCAATGATGTCAAAGGGCACCCACTAGTTTGTAAACAGGCCTAATTCCACTCATAAGGGAGCTGCCGTGCTTTATGGCCTCCATCACACTGAACACATACCGTATTCGCTTCTTGGCATAAAATGTATTAAAGGTCTTGCAATATCCAGGAGTCTAAGAGGTTTCGAGACCTAAGTTATTGGGTGCTCAATGGGGCACCTAATGTGGACCCGTTTAATTGATACCCGGATCATCTTTGAATTGATCAAATCCACTATCCAGTGTTCAATTTGACTTGTCACTAATTAAAGACTTTAATTAGGCACCTATGCAGAAAGTTTTGTGCTAAAAATCTAACTAGCAGCTACTACTATTCTGGTTACCACTTTTTATCTTGCGTTTATAGAACTTAGGATTCAATCCTATAGTAGTTCTAATTGTTCTCTAATGTAATGACTATACTCTTAAAAATATATACGGATTTTCGGTTGTATTAAAACGGGTACAGTTCAGCGCATTTCTGCTGTACAGGACTACAGGTCGTACTTAGGCCTACTTTTTTCATGAAACTTTTTACTCTTCTCTCAGCATTCATTCATAACTTTTAAGAGTGTTCAATTAGCAAATGCACGCGTCTTACCTTGTATCCTATTAAATATATCCATTATTTATTTTAATAAGTAATCACTCGTTCAATTAAGTTTTTTTTTTTAGGCATAAATAAATCCGAATGAAATCACGCGACCGATGATGAGAACGTGTAAAATCATGATAAAATGCGGGTGAAAAGACCGAATCAAAAGCGCTTTTCAGTCCTTAAAACATGGACGAATTTAAACTACATCAGAAAATAGGAGGGGAAAGGTTGCATTAAAATGCTAAGGTGCAATGGTTATTGCGCGAATTGTTTGCAATTTTGTGAAATATCCAAGGCAAAAAGCATTAAATTACAACACACAGGGCGAATGTGAAATAGTGCTAATGTGCCACATAACATCTAAAAATGCTAAATACGCGCTGAAATTTTCAACATTAGAAGTTGTACGAGTAGGTCATTACCTTTTCTTGGGAAAATAAACATATCCTACGTTGAAAAGATGTATGATTGTCTGTTATCTCCTATGAATCCAATTAACCAAAGAACTCATCTTGATAGCGCTAACTATAGAAGATTACTGCAAATAATTAAAAACACTTTCACTTTCTATTATTTTCCAAAATAAAATGACACCAACCGAAGGAAGCGGGCGTCAACATTCGTCTAATCGTTCATAGAATGAAAAAGCTACAATGACGTCACTTTTGCATGACTGGCTGTTGACGTCATTTTCGTCAATCTCGCTATGAAATATTTAAATCAGCTGATTTATATTCATGTTATCTTTTCTTTTTTTACACTTCAAAAGCACTAAAATCATTGTTACGAAATTTTAATTTATGGCCGGCTTCTGTATTCATATAAAACAAATTAAACAATAAATACATATCGATGGCTTAATTCACAAGTAGCGAATGAGCCAACTTGTCAAAAATGAGTGTGAGCCATTGCCATTGTGATCCTGGAAATGTCCCTAATTAACTTAAATTTACAGACATTAATTTCAACCATACTTATTGTTAAAGTTACAGAAGTGAGGAGTAGCGAATATCCAAAAAGGCATAATCCCTAAAAGTTACAAATAGCGTTAGTTCACCTTTTAAGAATTGTTCGTGACATGGATTTTTATTAAAATACAAGTAGCAAACTGACAATTTTTTTTAATGCTACAGATTGAGTGGGTGTGTGTGTGTGTGTGTGTGTGTCTGAGTACGAACCACTTTTATGTCCTCATCTCGTTTCGATATAAATAAAAATTTATTTACGCAAAATATCGATCCGCAGTAACAAACATTAGCAAACGTGATATAGTTTAAATATTAAATACAAACAATTAGAACAGGCTTCCTCTTTATACATTGCCAGGTTTTCTGATTAGCTCATTATACTGGGGTACGCCTATTGCCACTCGACTGTACGTAACGATCGGCTAGTAAAAATATTTACACAGGTGGCCGTTAAGCAATTTTCAGTCAATGTATGGTACAATGTCAACGACATTTGTATTACTATCCCGATAATCAAAAGTACGGAATAATCGAATGTGGAATTAATTCCTAGGCGTCAAATTGCTCGGAAGTTCAAATCGTCAAGACACGGAATATCTCTGTAGCAGGACCATATGGCAATTATCACAAACTCTAACTGGTTTAGTAGTTGAAGGCAGGGGAATCGTGTTACTTGAACAAAGTTGGCAGAAGAGGGCCTTACAGTACCTACAAGTATGCTTTTGAGAAGAAGAAAAAAGTGATATTAATGATGAAACTATAGCTATCTCATTTACTATGTCTGTTAATTAATTTAGATAAAAATTATAAAAGAAATATTGCATAGATTACCCTTCTTTTAGTAATTGAAAATTTCTTGCTGCAATTTGTACACGATTGGGAATGATCTTTCTCAGAAGTGCAAGTTGCGTCCTTCAAAAGCTCGGAAGCTTCCTTTAAATCGTCCATTTGCAATTTGGATCTGGTTGAAAATTAAAATGCATTTATAACAGAAATTAGCAAACTCCCATCTAACGTTTCCAAAAGGATACAACTTAATTAGGAGAGTATGTGTTGATAGCCAGCATTAACTCACTCTCCGAGATGGGCTGCCAGTTCCTGTAACGTCTGTTCGTGTTCTTCACAAGTTTGTTGAAGATTTAAATGCTCCGTTTGTAAATGCTCGTAATCCTCGTAAATGAAAAAAAAAAAAGTAAATAATTAAGGCATTGAACGGAGACGAAGTTATAATAATGTTAAAAGTTCTAAGTACTGGTACTGTAAAAGTAACCAAGTATTGCGTTATACAAAAGTATTTACCTTCTTAACTTGTTTAAATAAATAAACGAAACAAAACACACCGTAGAGCCGCAAAATATGTTAATTAAAACTTACTCGTGAAATAGTTTTAAATTTGGATAATTCCATTTGTAATTCACTAATTCGTTCTCTGTCTTCGATTAAAGTGTTCTGCAAAGAAGTCCTCCATTCCTTTTCAATTTTGAAATCGGCTTCCATTGCGGATCTGGAAATACAATCAGAAGGATTAGCCCGATTTGATCCAATAATCCCATATTGTTAACTCCCGGCATTTAAAATACAATCTTGTGCTAATAGTCAGTATACCAATTTAACTAATCAGTCATACACAATGACTAACTTATACATAATGGGTTGTCCCGATTTTATTTCACGGTTACGTCAGAAACGACTGCGTGTTTCATGTTGGCCCAAAGGCGCTCGAATATTAAAAAAAACTTCTCACCTAAGTGCTATTGCATTAATTTTATTTGCAAATTTGTTTCATTCCAATGTTTAGTTTGCAAATATGGCCCTATTGGTTATATATGCTAATATTATAAAATTTTCTGACTACATTAGCTGAAAAATAATCTTGCCCAAATTATGCACGTAAATTTCCATCACAAATTTAATTTATAAAAGTAGTTAATATTATACTTACTGATCCCCAATTTAAATTAAAATGCAGACACTATTTTCTAATTTAAAAACATTTAAATTGGAAATTATAATACAGGAATTGGAGATTTACAGCATTTGGTTGCGATATTTCACTGCCCCAAGAATATTACCTTTTTGCGTATGTGCCATTGGAATGCCATATTACCAATATTCATTAAGAAAGAGTTAGTACAATTTAATTACGAATTAATTATATTTCGAGACTTCATTAGTCACATAATTCAAATATGCAACCTTATTCTACAGCAATTTGTTTGCATTTCAAATCCGAAACACCCCTTTTTATATACAATAACAGGCCATAGATGAAAATGTTGACAAGTGTTAAGGATATCAAGTTAAATTATCTTGGATTCAGACAACCAAATATTTTCACTCTTCATTTGACCAATAATAAATGCCATTGAAATTTGAAATCTTACAGCTATGCTTTTTATGTTTACAAAAAAAAGTCTTTATTTATTTACTTAAAAATGCTATTTAGAGCTAATTCCCACCACTAATAACTGCAATAATGGAAGCGTTTCTTACCTCTTCTGTTCTCTGTCCGCCAGCTGTTGACCGAGCTTCCTCGAGAGTTCTTCCGAACGGCGATGCTCTTCGTCCATCAAATTCTCCCTGAATCCAAATAAAGATGAACGGTTCGACAATTGCATTACATTGCGAGGAGGATTCGTAGCCATCGTCAATAACACAAAATAAAAGTTGACCAAAAACATAAAATAAAAAATAAATTATATTATAATGAGTAATTTCTCAATTAAATAAATAAGTTCTGTGGAATTAAGAGTTGGCTAAATGCCTGTATTTTGTAAGTATTTCCAGATCAGCTTCTATCAATGGGTTATCACAGAAATTTAGGATTTCTGCAACGGATCTAACATGCATTTTTTTTTTTTAAATTCAGAAGGGATGTTAAAGCAGTAATTAAAAGTTGAAAAATGTGTACAAAATATCCTGCCATCTCATTTTATTTTATACAATTTTACAACAATCAAAGCAGTTCAAAATAGAACCAGAGCACATTGTACCAGCAGAAAAAAATAAGTTAAAATTTAGGATCTCGATCTTTACGCTTAATTTTTAAATATTTTTCGTTTAAATAACACAAACGATGATATTCACAAATGTTCCACTGTACAAAAACAATAAGGAATCAAATTCTGAATATGGTGCATTCTAAAAGCACATAACACACCAACATCATAAATTTGCTAAGCTAAGTTGGACGAAGCAATAATCAATATAAAGTATATCCGTCAGGTCCAATTGACGTAAACCGTGGTGTACAAGGACATTTAAAATTATAAAAATTAAAGTTTGAAGCCATTATTTTTGCATTTCATCATTCACGTCACTTTCACTTATTTTTTCATGGGAATAAATTTAAAAAAATCATCGAAGTTATTTCCCAGCAATTAATAAATTATCGGATCTTTGAATAACTAATTCGTGGAGACAGTGACACATTAAGCGCAGAAGTGCAAATGTCCTCGCAGGAGTTGAGAAATCACATGCCCAAAATACAGGCCCATACAGATCAGTTCAGAACATCCGTCTGATTTAATATAAATTACGCTAGCAGTAGCCTTTTGGCAGATTCGAGAACACCTACCAATCTCCCAGTTTTTTCCCCCTTATTCAATTTAGCAAAGCATAATCATTTTAAAAAAAATAAGAAGTTGGGGGCCAGAAAAAAATCATTTGGCAAATATTAACACTCCTACAATATTCCCCCAGTTCAAAGCATTGAATGGTTGTAATTCTACGCAAATTACTTTATTTTTATTTACTATTTTTTTTTTTTTTGGAAGATAAGATGAGTGGTGTGAGTTTTCCATAAATTTTTTTTTTTCGTCAAAAAAGGGGTGTAATTATATCATCATCCAGAAGACTGAGTTTCACATACGTACTTCTCTTCCAATTGTTTGATGACCTCCGCCATCTGAGTCATTTTTTGCTCCAATTTTGATACTAGTTCCGTTTTGAATTTTAGGGAAGATTCGCAAGCCTGTTCCGAGAGAAAGAAGGGATTATAAATAGAAATGCATTGAATGAAAAATGTTATAGATAAAACAACTTGACCCTTTATGCTCACCTGCAACTTCTTATACATTTCTAAATTAATTAATTTGATATCGTCCAATTGCTGTCTTAGCGAGATGATCGTGTCCTGTTTTTCGTGAATATCTTTTTCTAAAAGTTTCATAGCCATTTCCATTTCAGCCTTCATGCTAATTTGTAATTCCAATTCCTTTTCCACTTCCTCAATTAGAATTAACATCGAGTAAATTTAATGTCCAAATGTTAAATTAATAATTTGATTCGCTTGTCTACACACCAGCCTCATGTGCACCTCTTCTTGGAGTCGCTTTTTAGCTTCGTTGTACATGTGATCTAAACCAGCCCTCGACGTTTGATACGTCTCCCTTTCCGCCGTCATGTCCGCTTTCGCATCCTGAAACGAATGCAAAAATCAGGTCGATGCTCCGTTTGAAAACGTTGGCATTCGATAAATGAAGACAAAAGAGTGTGGTAATTGACTGCAGTCAGCAATGACAAATTTAAATCAAATTGCATTTGGATACGGGATGATATTTTTGAATCAGCTTTACACTTTTATCCAAAACAAAGTAGGCTAGTATATAAAATAAACAAAATGCATTGCTTGGATTTGCAAGCGAGTGCTCAATTCAGCACATCTCACCCTCGGCGAGAAATTTAAGCCAGTTTTTGAATTGTTACACGATAGATAGACTTTCCTACAAATTATATAAAAGCATGCCCAGGCTGGACTTTGCCTTCATGTGCCTATTGCAATCGAAGAAAAGAAATGCTTCGGTTAGTTTCTTTTTAAACTATAAAATATAAACGTGCATTTTCAGAAAGAAACAACACTTTCCAAAAAATCCCAGCAAAAACGTTTTATCCATTAAGAATTTGCAAATAATTTCAAATTCCATTTCATAAATAATATCGGTCTCCCAATTTATGTTAAATAACAGTTCACAATACTATTTCTATAGAAAAATTTAACTTCTGTTTGAGCTAAATATAATCTTTAAACTTTAGAAATATGTATATGTATATATAGGCCCTATATATATTTGAAATATTAATATTAGATTTTTCATAATTTTGGTTCAATGTGCATCTTTCCAATTTATCATGTACCGGTATGCAATAAATTATTGATGATTATTCAGTTTCAATGCTTCAACGTAGTACTACACACTTATGCCAATTTTGTATTTGTTTTTTGAATAACCAGAACAGAGAATATTTTGATTTATTTATTTAAAAGGATGTCATCTTAAAAGAAAAATTGCATTAAATGATTCTCTGCATTTCATCCTTTTATTTTGATCGAGCCAACCCATGCAGGCTAAAGTATTCGGTAGTTATTTAAAAGAGATGAGATGTTTGGAATAAAAATAAATGAAAAGATGTTTTTTTTTTTTAACCCACGTCATAAATGCCCACCTCTAATTTCCGATGGTGTTCCTTTTGCATGCTGGACTGTTCGCCCTTTATTTGTTCACTTTCTTCCTGTAAGGCTAAGATGTGATTTTTGCTTATGGCTAAATCTTCCTTCATAAGTGCGTTTGTCGTTTGCAGATTCTCCACTTTGGCTTGAAGATTCGTAACAGTGGCACTAAAAGTGGGATGGTTAAAATGCATGAAAAATCCCATCACAGACTCCGTGTACATTTCCATACGGTGGCGAAACAGCCCCGGGTGGTTACGCACTTCAAATGCCTATTCAATTCCTCCAGATAGTTCTTTTGATCGAGTACTGCCGTCATATTACTGGGCCCAACGCCCTCTCGAGGGATTTCGACTCTGGAATTATCCTTTAGGTAAAGACTGAAATCGATGATCCCTTGTTGGCTATCCAGATCTTCTTCCTTCACACACAGGTTACAGTCGATGACGTTCAGACCGACGAGCAGACCGCCGATAACCACGGACTCCTCGCAAAGCATGAGGGCGAACGGTTCGTAGAAATCACTGCAAAAGGATTCCAGGCGATGATGAAAACACGGCAGCAATTTATTTTTCCTAACGACCATATTTTTCCAGGTACTTACTTTAAAATATCTTTCTTGTCTACCAGACATCTGAAGTAATCGGCCAGACGTTTCTGCATCAAAGCCAATCGAAGCCAAGCCCTGGCCCGACCTAAGTGTGTTCTATACAAAAATAAAACGACAGTGAGTGTCATCGAGAAAAGAACCAATTCAGCCCATAATTTATGCGGAAATGCGCACTCACTTGACCGTGGGTAAATCCCGTACGCTCGAGGTTATATCTTGTGCCTCGGGCATATATTTCTCCACTAATTCCAAAACGTTCCACAACTCTTTCTTCGGCCCCAGAAGTCCCTTTTTAGCTGCATTAAAACAACGAGGTTTGAAATCTCCAAAGCGCTCGTAGTCACGAGAAGCGGCCAAAACTAGTAGGCCTATCGAGAGGAAACTTACGCCGGAGCCCGTGTCGCAGTGCGTGCTCCAAGACGATAAAAAAATGCTGCAGCGGAACATGGTCCGAATCCAACATGCGACCATACTTGAGCGATGACTCTATTAACTCTTTAGTCACCAGCTTGCAAATGCTCAACAGGTTGGTCCGCTCAATGACCACGGGATCCCGTTCTAATTTCATTCATTATTCAGAGGGGAAAATAAAACTTCTCTTATAATTCTACTTTTAAAAGCACACTAAGGATTATATTATAGCAAATGCAGATGTCGTTTAATAAACCGTTTAAAAGAAAATGTGTAGGATAGGCAGGATGAGCATGTTTAATTCAAATGGGCATACCGGAAATCCTTTAAAGGAACAGTCTCACTTTGAAACAAGTTGATTTTAGGAATTAAAAGAGCAGGAAAAATTAGGCTGGACATAGAAATTGCAATTGGATTTCAGACAACCGATTATTAGATAAAATGTCCAGAATGTGTGGATTTGTATTCAAATGCAAAGCCCAAATTGGTGCCATTTCACTGGTCAACACTATACATGGCGCCCTCTACTGGATAAAAGGCATCAACTCTCTTGGAACACACAGACATACACGTCCTAGAGGGCACCACCAACTTTCAGTATCTGCTGAATGAAATCTATGGAAAAATGCATCTACCGTAATGTGTAGTTTGCAAAAGTCTTAACATTGTCTTCAATATGGACGCTTTGCTGCACTTAATTATTGTCACAGTCATTCGTAAAAAAAATTACTCGTTACAAAGTGGGACTTTCCCTTTAAAATGCCATACGCATTAAAAAATAAATAAAAATATATAGTTTCCAAACTTCAAAGTCCAAGTCTAATTCTACCAGACTATATGCTAAGAGCAAATTGTCCTTAAACTAAATTATGATTTCGATTAAAATTTCTCACGCTGATAAGTTTGACCGTGAATATCGATTTTAAATCAGAAAAAAAAATGACGTTTAAGGGTGCATTCCCTTTTGCACAATATTGTTGTTCTAAAATGGGGCTCAATAGTGCACACGTGCCATTCAAATTTGGTTTGCTGGAATATGCTGGCGCAATGAGCCCCATTTTAGAACAAAAATATCGAAAATAGAATGCGCATTTACTCCGCAAACCACTTTCTATTCGGCCGATGGTCAATTGATGGCAAAAGTCATGTTTACCGCCAACTGTCCAAATTCCAGAAAACGAAAATAAATTCTTTAGTAAAATAAGAGCTAAGAGAACGATCAAAATAGATGGGGGGTGGGGGGGGGGGAGAATTTCACACCTTCACATTGCTAAATTGCAAAAAAAAAAAAAACCCATTACATGTAACGCTCTCACGGAGTTACTGATATCATTCTTACCCTCGTGATCCGTGATCATTTCCATAGTGGGAACATCAAATTGCACATCCGTAATTTCTTTTAAGCACAACCATTCTCCATCAACTGAGACGCGAAAGTTGCACAGATAAATTGTATCTCTAGCCATTTTTAGTTGCACAATATTTAAAAAAAAAAAACCCAACCAGGCCCTATGTATGCGAATAATGACAAAAAAGCTGGGGGATAAAGCTTTCGAGGACTTATTTCAAGCTAGAAATTTCATGACCAAATGGCTTCTGGTGCGATAAATCTGCGTATCTCCCCTCCCGCCCAAGAATATATCCAGAAAATTGTGGATATCACCACTAAATGAATGGACCAAAACCATAAGTGAATTGTAATGCCCCTGTAAACAGGCAAATAAAACGAAACACATTGTCAATGATCAACACAAAGTGACAAATAAAAACCAAAGGAAATACATTATAAAGATGGATTACAGTATAATATACATCACCTTTAGAAATCAACTACCCTACCATGGACCATGAGCAAATTGAGGATAATTCAAGAATGGTAAAAGTAGCCGAGTGAAGAATATTTGCCATAAATTTTTACGAAATGTCATACATGTATAGTGAATGAATGACTTAACGTACGAACGAGAAACTACGTGAAATATCGATCCGCAGTCGGATATGAAGGGGATAAACGCAAATCTAATTTAGTAAAGTCGAGGGACTCATAAAGAGGGAAAGGAAGGGGGGGGGGGGGGAATGTGCAACACCAAGTGCTGTCCTAAACAATGGGTTATTGCAAAAATCAGGAAAAAACAGGGACGAAGAAAACACAAAATTCGGGGAACATTTCTGACCACCTGAAAACTCGTGCAAAGGGGGGGGGAAGGGAAAGGAAGGGGAAATTATTTCAACTTTCTATAATCATCACATTTGACATGCAGCAGAAAATTTATAGAAAAATTAGAAAATTAGACGATTTACTTCATTAAATCTATTTAACTTTTAAATTGCCAGTACCGGTAGTGTACAGTAAATGAAGCTAATAAAGTACAAAAATAAAATGTTTTTGATCAGTGACGACTATTTTCTATATATATTGCATGGTTCTCCTGATGTACTTATATAATGGATTTATTAACGAAGTCTGGAAATAGTTATAATTATATAGCCACGATCAATCGCTGAAGTGCTTACATTATTGCTAAAATGTCAATCTTTACCCAGCATAAAAGAGTCTGCCCAAAAATTGAAATTTTCTGCAGTCCATCTGCAGTCCATTAGCAGGTAGGCTAAATAGTTACACTGGCGCCAACTTGTGTTGGGGATTGTGGGTGCTCAAAATCGAAAAATGTTCATAGAAATACAAAAAATGAATGCTTTAGGTGAAATATTGTGGGTGCTCAAAGCATATCTTGCAAGTATTGAGGGTGCTTGAGCACCCACAGCACCCACATATTCGGCGCCGATGAATAGTTATATGGTGAGTTCAGGTTACCAGGAAGCATGTTGCCAGAACATACATGGATTCGAGTATGGGGCAAACCGAAAAGTTATTCTAGGCTAGTCTGCTTAGGTCACTGATCAGGACAGGTTAGGTTTGGGGGGGATGTAGGGGGTCTGGTAGGGCAGAGCCTCCCAGAGGGGGTTCCAAGGGGCGTATCCCCTAGCTAGGTTCTGGGGGGTACCAGGATATACGTAGTCCCCTGGTTAGGTAAGTCTTTTCACAGGTGTTTTACCCGAATTCCATGTATGGTGTGGCAATATGCTACCTGGAGGGCTAGCGCCGTTTTGAGTTCCATAATTCATTGTAGGCCTTCATTACTGCAATAATTAACTATGATAAACGCTTCCTTATTTTGTGCTTACATAACAGTTACACAGATTTTCAAATTGAGCATGAAAAATATGCAGCCACAATCTAATCAGTTACTGATGAAATCAACACCACATGGCTAACCATTCCGACAGTATCCCAAATTTGGACGAGGTTGGGTCACATGCATCGGAGGGTCATAAGCAAAGAATCGCTTTATGATATCGAGCCTAGTGGTAACATCTACATCTATACAACGTGCGGAGTGGCAGGCCAGTACTTATTGGTCCTTTGAGGGATCCTCCATTAGACAGGAGTACGGTATAAATATCAGAACATGACTTATCCTAACTTAACAAAATTTCTGAGTTAGAAAATACGAGAGATAAAACGAATTTTCGTCAAATCTCGGCACCCATTTACTGTAGCTTTGTCCTGTGCATTTATCATGTGATGTAGACCTGTGTGTGAATACACCGTCACCTGACAAAAGCAATGTGTCTTGTTGACGTGATGGAAATACCACAAGAAAGCTCCTGGTTTGGTGTCCTGCTGAGTAGCGGGCTAGGAAGCAATTGTTCCTCGAGAAGCCTCATCCCAATTAACCAAAGCACATTGGCCCAACGTTGGGTCAATGTTGACAAGCCAACTAGGCCTACCAGAGATTGGGCCTACATACCGTAAACGTTCAAATAGTATCCTGGACTTTGGTAGCCAGGGGTTACCACTTACCAGTAAAGTTGAATGCTAGTAGTCGAGGCTCATTTTGTAAGGCTTACATAGTAGAAAGGTGCATTTGCAGTAATTTAAATGGTGCAATAGCTGGGGATAAATATATTGGACCAATGATGGTTCATCATTCGTTTAGGCTATACTCTATCCCACCTCAAGATTACTCTTTAGCTTTACAGGAATAGAAAAAGCATGCTAGCAAAAGACTAATCGTAAAGCTAAAGAGAATCTTGAGGTGATGACTGGTTATTTTTGGACCCTCACCATTGGTTCTCGTCGTTGGAATGGTAGGAACATTGCTCAAAACTTAATGGTGAGAAATCCTTTGTCGAAATTAAATATCAGTCATCGAAGATTTACCGATTTTTGTTAAAAAAGGTTACTTTCAAGTTTCAAATAAATGTGGTAATAAGAAATACCCGCCCATAAAAGGTGGTGCAAACTTTTAGTGAAAAAGTGAATTCTAGGCTTACTTTTGTCGAACTTCTTAGTTTTATGAACCGGATCCTTACTAACGAGCAACACGGGCCAAATTTCATCCTTCGATTTGTCATTTGATTTATAAGATTCCTCAGAAGTACACGAATTTTGATCAAATTCACAATTATTTGTAGGAGAAACAACCAGATCAACACCTGACGCCGCCATTTTATAGAACTTCTATTTACTTTTCACGCAAAAGCGCATCATCATGATACTGTTCAACTCAAATGGCCATCCATAAAATCACCGGTACACCTTAATTTCGGTGCGGCACCGCACTGCAGCGTCTATAGGGTTATCCATAAATTTCGCACAAAATTAAAAAATTTGACGAAGGTTCTAAAAGAATTTGAAAATTTGACGAACGTTAGCAACAAATTTGAAAATTTAATTTGACAAACGTTTGCAACAAATTGGAAAATTTGCCCTCTATTTCCCCCCCCCCCTACAAACACATATAAGCACGATCACACATAGTCATGTATTTTTAGATTGTTCAAATTACGTCTTAGATAGGTCATCATCGGGTTCTTCACCTCCCCCTTCCATTGCAGCTCCATACCTAAAATGATGAGGTACATGTTTGAAAGTTCCTTTACTGAAGGAATTGGACTATTAATGAATAAAATACAAGGTAGGCTTACTTTATGGTCCTGGTTGTCATGACGTACGTCACAGTCGGATAATAATTATGAATACCAGTAATTGACGTCACATAAGTTTGAGTCCCATAGGCGCATTTAGACCTGCTGTTGGGGGGGGGGGGGGGGCCCGGTGGAATTTTACCA
>JAQIXP010000448.1:0-26031 GCA_034700285.1 Proteroiulus fuscus
TTCACTTTAGACCATAAGCATTCTAGCAAATGGCTAGCACAGTGCTAACCTTAGTGCTGAGCAAAAGAATCCGCTGTCTATGTGGTACTTGATTACAGTCATAATGTAACTTTGGCATTAATTTGTTTTTGCTAAATTTTTTACCATTATCTGATTGATCTGTTAAATTATTAAGGTTTGCTGGACAAGTTGGGTATGTCGCCGCAAATATACGAAGTATTAAAGAAATTCAAATTGGTGACACATTCTGTATGAAATCGGATGGAATTCTGGCATTACCTGGATTTAAACCTCCCCATCCAATGGTATTTGCTGGAGTTTTTCCTTTAGATCAGTCTTTGAATCTAGCCCTTAGAAGTGCAATTGAGAAATTGACTTTAAATGATGGCAGTGTTTCAGTCAGCCTCGAATCCAGGTAATTTATAATATTTTCTAATGTTTAAATGGGAATGAAACCCCTAAACATATTTTTTATATCAGATAGGGTTATTTACGAATGGTAAGGAAATATACTAAGATATAAATACTAGAATATATTTACAATGATCTGTTAATTCTCTTAAATAAGAAAATAATTTTGAGGGACCGAACACTGAGGATCTTATTATGCAAGTGACTGCATACAATAGGTGACTGGCTAACATTTTATGCAATACAATAAAAAAATTTTCTTTCATTAAAAAAGAAAATGGTATATATATTAATGAGAGAGAGTCTTACTGTATAACATGTTATGTTCAAATTACAGATAAACAATAGTTAAAGAAGGCATTTATAAAATAAAAATGTTAAGAGAAAAACTTTAATTGAGAAAAGCATTTCCAAAACACAGGATAGGTGTAATTTTATTCAGTAACACGGGGTTGTCATGGCACCACCTGCTACTTTCATGTATGTCTGCTTAATTTTTCTCCATGGAATGCATCTATATATAATTTTAATTTTACCACATCCAAAAGAAAACAAACAAGCTTGACCGTAAAGAAAAGTCAGTGGCATAAGGAGTTTTGAAACAACCACACCAATCCATTCCCATCAGAAACATGGTTATGAACATGCATGTGCCATATTACCACAGTTTCAGGCTTTCAAGTTATGGCCATTAAACATGCTTCCTGATTTCCTCATACAACTATCCAGTTTATATATAATATCAGTGAGTAAGATTGAAAAATGTTCCAATCATGATTTACAAAATAGTGGACGGATAAGCATGCACATACCCTCATGTATGCACATAATTATGTCACATTCATTAAATTGGGCAAATACTTTACACAGCGTTTGACTTGTATCTAAAATGACAGTTAGCAGTATCAACCATGCATACTAAATTTAATTTGCAGAGCTTTGTGGCTGTTTGAATTTGCCTCACCAGGTGCTATGGGCATGGCTTCAGTGCCTTGTACCCATCATTGCGATCTATAGGTCAAAAAGGTCCACCATTGGCACTGGCAGGTTTTGCCACAAGTCAAATACACCCCTACTAACATTGTGTTTGAACACTTATGATTCTATATGTACATTTAAGGAAACAAAATGGCATTGTCTCTATTTGTTATTGAGATATTTAGAACATGGTGAAACAGCTAATAAAATATTTTATGAAATAGGTAGGTTAATGGTAAATGTTAATTTGTGCAACATTAATATCGGCTTGCAATAAACAATAAAATTGCTTATGGGGTTTCAATCCATAATAATTCTGCTTTGTACCCCTGGCATATGCATATACTCGTATTTTATTTAATTCATTTTCAGTCCAGCTCTAGGTCAAGGTTGGCGATTGGGCTTTTTAGGTTTACTGCACATGGAAGTGTTTACTCAACGGTTGGAACAAGAATATGATGTTCAGGTTATTATCACTGCCCCAAGTGTACCTTACAAAGGTACAACATATAATCTTTTGAATCATAATATTTTATTCTTTGTTGTAGTTATGTTTGCTTATATATAATTGTCATGAAAACATTTTTGAAATGTCTTTATTTTATCAGCAAAACTGCATAGTCAAAAACACATCAAATTGTATGGAAAAGATGAAATCATCATTAATAACCCAGTATCATTTCCTGATTCTACAATTGCTAGTGAATATTATGAACCAATGGTTATTGGCACAATCATTGTGCCCCAGATCTATTTTGGAAAGATCATGGGATTGTGCTTGGTAAGTCAAACATTTCATAGATGAAATTTGCCGAGAGATTTGTTGCTATTATTTTAAAGTGGCTCATTATTATCATTCCTATATTTTTCAAGGAAAGACGTGGGGTACAATTGGATTCAAGTAACTTAGATGAAGACACTATTATTGCAAAGTTTAAATTACCTCTGAATGAAATTATAGTGGATTTTTTCAATGAACTGAAAACACTATCATCAGGATTTGCTAGTTTTGATTATGAAGAATGTGGTTATGAACAAACAAATCTTGTCAAGGTAAGAGAAAATTTTCACCATTTTTATTAAGCCTGGAATTTAATATACACATTCCGCATGAAAAATGCAGAATAAGAAAAATTCCTGTAAATATTTTGGTGAAATTATGTTGTGCATGGGGTTCACCATCTATGTACAATATCTGGAAATACTATTTAAAAAAGCAGAAAGCTGATGACTTTGTTGACCTATCTCTCTTATGAATTTGCTCTTGTAAATTCTATGCACTATGAATTGTATAATTATCACGACAAATGATCAATTGCACATTTAGCTAATTAAAGATGTAGTGACATGGTAAGGTGACCCACGTTAATGTGAAAATAATCAGAATTTCATGTTCAGGGCCTGCCTTCTTTTCTAGATAATGAATTCCTTAAGTAATGAAAGTCAGCAGAACACCTTAACAAAATAAACCTACAAAAAGTTGTATTCTTGTTGTCTGTTCAATTCATTATGCATTTATGGAAATTATGGTAATAACGATTCCTTGCAAAATGACAGCTCCATGACAATCGTTAAATGTGCAATGACTTCATTAAGTAAATTACAAGAATGTGGCCCTGATTCCAACCTCAAAAAAGTGTTTCTGTATGTGCCCAATGCATATTTAACTCTGGAACATTAACTGCAATGATTGTTTTCTTTTGTTGCTTATCTGCAAAATTGTTCAATGTATTCTATAGGCTTTCAGAAGCTTTAAAATATGTTTGTATTTATTAATGGTTTGATTTTCTAGAGCAGTTTAAAGAACATTTTTCAAATTAATTTGTAATTAAACTAAGGTGTGTCTATGTTCTAAGCATCTTAACACATTTTTTCAGCTTTCCATATTGCTTAATGGTCAGGAAGTAGAAGAACTTACAAATATTGTCAATACAGTTCGTGCTAGAAGTCTTGGCCAGCAAGTGTGCACACGGTTAAAAGATACATTACCACCACATCAATTCCAGATTGCTATACAGGCTACAGTTGGAAGCAAAGTTATTGCTAGGGAAACTATTAAGGCACTCAGGAAAGATGTCACTGCTAAATTGGTAGATATACTTATTATTACAGATGCATACCTGTTTTTAGTTTCAAAGAATGTATTTGTTTGAATAAATAACTTGAATACATTTCAAAGATTTTGTGGCAACCAACCCAAAATTATCAGCACCAAAATAATTTGTTTTGTATAAATGCTCCCCAAACAATCATCAAACATCAATACCATTTCTTAGTTTTAAAGTAACATTTCTAATTGAACAGAAATGTTGAAGGCATGGACAATCCATGCCCTGGAAATGTGAATTTAACAAGAGAACAGTTTATGGTTTCTGCATAATTATTTTAAGTGGTATACTAATACTATACTGTAATTTGTTCTTAAACTCAGGTAATTTAGAATGGTGTCCATCACCATGCACACAGGTTTAATCAGGGATAACAGTTGCTTCTGAATGTGTGTGAACTATTGTTAGTGTGGCACAGTCCATATCTAAACTAAGTGGTTAAAGGGAAAATCCCACTTCATGTTTTTTTAAATGAAGAAGCACAATATTGGCATATTCGAACATGATATTAAATAATTTTAAAACTTACCAGTATGAAAATAAAGTCAGTTATAGATAGGGATTTTGTGCAAAATAAAATTTAGTGTAAGCAGCCATATTCTTTTACAAGCTGGCATGATTTCCTCTAGTGGGAATATGGCTAGTTAAGTAACCGAAGATCATTGGTGATGTTGCAGGTGGTGATGCAGGGTGAAAGGAATGTGCAGTTGTACAATTAAATATGCAAAATATGCATGCACCGAATTCCTTACTTAATTAAAGGATTAAATATGCAGCCAAATCATCCTCCATCCATTTAGAAACTAGACCCATCCTTTCAAATTGTGTTATAAATTCCTCAGCAGTTTGAGTCGAATCTCCATCAAACTTAGCACTCATGTCAACCTTTTCTTTTTTTGACCAGGACTTTTCTTCAAATTCCACATCAACACTTGATGATACCCCAGTTAATTTTGAAATTTAGAGTAGGTGGGTGAAAATGGGCCCTTGCTTATAATATATAACTCCTACGAACCATAACCGGGGCGCAAAGAGCCAAATATACACCGCCAAAATAATTCAAAATCAGTGCAATGCTAAAGGAGGGTTGAACCAAGGCATTCAAAAAGTTTGCTGACAGAACTTTTACAAGGTCAATGTTGACTGAGCCAAGGTCAAATTCAATTTAACAGAATGAAACATTCTTGCTCACCTCCAACAATCCAATCCTGAATCCACAGTTTGACAATGACCAATAATTGTTAGCCAAGAAAAAAATTTTTTTAGGCAGAACCACGCTCTGCTACCACTTGAAACCCCCCTTATTCTTAACTCTCTTCAACGGGAAGATTTCATTTGGGATCGCCTTTAAACAATCAATAACTAGATTTAAAATTTAATTGTAAATATTTAATAATAAACTCTTAAAAGAAATCAAATGAGAAAAATTCATATCAATTAACAATTTCTTTCCAGTGTAGGTTTTGGTCGCTCATACACTCAACACTCAGTTTAGTTATAGCCCAGTAAACCAGAAGATTTAAAGATTGGAATTACGTTAAGATTAGTTATTTTCCCACAAGAATTCTCTAGCCAAGATTGCCAGGACACTACATAATGAACAATAAACATTGAATATAAACACTTGAAAATCATTCATAATCACCAATTCAAAACAGTTCACTCTTGATATTAATTGTTTGGACCTTTTGCTGAGTTTTGATAACTTATTTTTAGTTCACATATTCACTTATCTGAAGTTGAGTTCTGCTGATAAAACTAAGTCAAGTCCAGCATCTTAATAATGGTAAACAGATTCTGGCCACATTATTGTTCAGTTCTCACTTTTTCTGATTTCCACAAAACACTCATACTGAAGAACTTCAAGTTAGAAAATTGATTACTTCTTTTCTCCGTGAGGACTGAGCCTCTTCTCTCTTCAAAACTCCAAAAACATCATTTTGTATAATTTTGAATGTCCTTTCTTTTGTTCCTCCCTAGACCAATCACAGTTTGATTTGGCTGAGTATTTAATCCTTTAATTAAGTAAGGAATTCGGTGCATGCATAATTTGCATATTTAATTGTACGACTGCACATTCCTTCACCCTGCATCACAACCTGCAACGTCACCAGTGACTTTCGGTTACAAGTATGATGCCATGTTGGAAATCTAGTCTCAGCTTATTTTGTGCAGTGTTATTTATTCTACAACAAATAATCATTTCTCTTATTGTATGCTATTTTTATGATCAAATAAACAAGTCAAATAATCCTCTTTACATCACTCATCTTAAGCTTTTTTACAATTTAACATGCTCCATGCATCCTTGTAATTTGACAAGGTGTCAAGGACTGAAATTCTGCAGAAGCCATTTACTGATACTTTGCATTCAATTCACTCAAATGTACATCTATTTGTGGTGTCACCTCTTGCTGCAACACTCAATCAATTAAGCATCTCTAAATAAATGAATTCCACAGAATGATTCAGTTTTGATAAGTGTGAGGGCCAATTGTGACCTACATTGTATTTATTTTTTGGGAGGACTTGGTTTTTGATAATTTAAAGTAGATCTCTAGCATATTTTTTTGCAGTTTAAGTTTGCAAGTTTGGCAGTTCAAGATAAGCTCCATTTGTAGTTTATAATATATCACCTGAATCGCTGAATGAGCTCACTCAATATTTGGTTTAAAGCATCCTTGCTGACATTGCCATCTTGCTTTTGTCATGGCATTGCTGATTCTATTAAATTTTAGGACAAGCTTCCCCTTAATAATGGAGCTCAAATAACATTGAATTATTGTCGAATTACTTGGGATCTGTAGTTTACTGCTAGAAGATATTGTTGCTGATGTATGGGCCCCTTTTGCAGCCTAAAAAAATGAGATGAATGGCTGCACTGAGGTAGTTTAATTTTGTGTGGTTGCTATTGTTAAAGACTTGAATTTTTAAATTTGGTTCTTTTAGCTCAAACATCATTTAATAGGTAGAGTGGAAACACATGATTGCAGTGTTGTCATGTGGTGTTACTAATGCCAAAATCAATCCAAGTTGGGAGCAGTGTATTTCACTTAATTCTTCTATTTCTTTTAATACAGTTATACTTTAGTAAAAATATTAGACTAAAGTAAATGTCAGTTATATTAAAGCATACCAGTAGTAGTTCTAGTAATAAATTTTCTTCAAATCTATTGTAGAATTTGGTCTAGTTTAAATATTACATATAACTGTTATATCCATTAGACTTCTAAATTACTGCAGTTATATTGTATCCATTGACTGCAATGCTGCAGTTTATGATGTAGTGCTAGTGCAGGATATTTTTTCTTGGCTGTGCTATATATAGGATTGCTTATCTGTTTGACATTGTTAATTGCTTAGCATTATTCATGATGCTTTGAATGTGTATACCATAAAGTGTTTTTTTTATTTTAGTATGGCGGTGATGTCACAAGGAGAATGAAATTACTGAAAAATCAAGCTGAAGGAAAAAAGCGAATGCGGATGATCGGAAATATTGTAGTTCCAAAAGAAACTTTTATTCAAATATTAAAGAAATCATAACGATTGATAGCATTTAATAAAGAACTTGTTTTCTCTTTGTATAATATTTGACATTTGGTCATTCTTTACACAATATGTATGCTGGTTCCAGTGGTGAAATTTTTTTGCTGATTGGATGTGAGCACACCTGCAAATAAAGCTGGGCATGTGTGCAAGCTTTCCGATGCATCCAATGCAAAATTCAGAATCAAAATGATAACAAATTGCTGTCAATTAAATAAAATTAAATTTAATTAATTAATGTTACCGGAAATATGATACCGGTTAGAAGTCCCCCGCGCCTGTCTAGTGTTATCTCCATTCTCACGGCAAATTGGAGTGAAAATATAATCCTAGCAACGACCAAATCCTCGAGATTGTAGGTTACTAATTGAAAAAATAAGTTGAAAGTAAGACTTTTGACAGGACTAAGACTTTGACAGGACTGCCCGTATTTTCCACAACATTAATCCTTTAGCTGAAGCTCTGTGTCATTTTAGAGTGGCGCAATTTTCAAATTGATACAATTGCAATTAGCATGGCAATTAATCTGTCCCTCACGGTAACTAATAGATCAGGCAAACTTAAATCGTTGTGGGGTGTGGCAGCTTGGAGGAGATTTGAGCGTAAAAATTGAAATTTGGTTTAATTATAAATTGGTTAAAGTAAATTGTTTAATTAAAATTCGTTACATTAATTATCTGCTGGCTATAGATTACAGGCACCTCAATTGAGCAGATTAATACAGGGGTACTACTTCGGACACCCCGACACTATAAATAATGTGTATGCCAACTGTCAATGCATCTGGAATTTCGGTTGACCTAGGAGTCGCAGGGGTGCCTGCCCCCGTTCATAATTCAAAACTTATGTTCCCAGCAGCATTCTTATAAGCTTATCAACCGCTTAGCCAATAGGACTTTCCAGTCGAGGAGAGACACCCCCCCCTCCCCCTTCCCACCCCCCCATGCCTAGGGTTCTCAGCCAAAATTTTCCAGACAAATTCACTAGCTTGGAAACGGCATTAACAGCAGCATCTTGTTGTAAGTGGTAAGCTGATTATATGAATGATTTATGAAATTTTCATTGCACCATTTGCTTGCAAAACTTGAAACTTGTTACATGTCAATTGAAAATGTACTTCTGTCAATTAACAGAGCCTAATGATGATATCCGCTGAGGATATTGAAACGTTGCTTCAATAAAAACAACAGTTTTGTTAAGCTGGGTCTGTGCTTCATTCCTCTTAATAATTTTCGAGACCTACCAAATACTAACAATTAATTAATGTTGTAATTAATTAAATACAACATAAAAAGATGGCAACTTTCCTGTATGAAGTAGCTATGATTGAGTTAATCTCAACTCACCCAATTCTGTTTAATATTTCAAGGGAAGATTGGTTATAATAGCAACTTTTTTGAAAATGAAAGCTTGAGAGGGGATTTTTGGGTGTTATTCCTTGAAGAAACCAGAGAGTTCAGATGGTCAAAATGTTGAGGACTATTTATAGTATTAAAATACAAAATCATACTTAGTTCAGCAAAACATGAAAAAATTCTGCTAGAAATTGTGTATTTAACTGCTCAGTCAGCACAGTAGCACAGTAAACTAACTAATATTTAACACACACGACTTTTAAATGATTAAACATTAGTCTAATTTTCCTAAACTGAGAGAAAGACTTGACTAGGTCTTCATTGCTTGAAAAACAGAACCAAACTAAAAATATTCCCTTATTTTCAAATATAGCACATGCTTCCAAGCATGTGCCTGCCAATGCACGTGCACATGCCAATCCCAATTTATTTTTCAGGCAAATTCATAAAATATTCTGCTCTCAATTATTACTCAGTCAATTAAGTATTCAAACATTAAACAATAACATCTAACTAGCACATCCAAAGAATCCAAATAACAGTGCTAACTATAATTAGTTAATGACCCCTCAATCTTTGGTCTTTTCCTTGACGTCTGCAACATACCCCCCCAAGTAACAGATTGGAGGGAAGTCATTATCTGTTATTCTTTAAATGCGACATCAAGCATGCATAATCTTGTTACTGGTTTTCTATAAATGCCAGTCTTGGTTTTGACATCCACAACTTTAATCACAATATCATGTCCCAGATGAAGTCTGACAATCCTGTCACGTATCCATCTGTTCCTTGGTAAATTATCGTTGATTATGATGACAACATCCTCAATCTGAACAGGTCTGCTACAGGATGTCCACTTGGTTTGCCTGGCCAGTGTAGGAATGTACTTTTGTAACCAGTGGTGCTGCCAAAATTGGTCGGTGAGGGCTTGAGTAAAGTAATTATAGATCAAGTAGGGCCACCGATTGGAAATAAATTTTCAATACAGCATCATCTGCTGGGCACTATTTTGGATCCCCAGAGCTGCACTCTGCCATTGCCTATTAGCCACTTCTTCTTAAAAGTATTTTTTTCTTTTTTTGCCTGCTTACTTTCGGTCAATGATTATATAAAAACAAGTAAACAATTAAATAGCATAAATGACTTCAAAATGATTTTAAATTAATTGAATAAATGCAAAAATAGAAAATAGAAATCTATGACGTACAATATTTTTTTGTATAAGAAAATCAATAAAGCACTAGTACTCACATTTAGGTAGTTCTCCTTAAATCTCAAATTTCATTATTTTAGAAAACTTACGTGATGAAATCCCCAGGTAAGGATGTATGTATTATCAGTCGAGTCCACTTCTGTAGTAAGATAGTCTCAAGCAAGATTTTATAATGTGAAATTAAAAATCATTTATTTCCTTTATTTGCTTAGAAATACAAGCAGTGAGGTGTTAATTCCCCACATTAGCTAGAACTCAACTGACAACTCTTCAGCTATGCACTCTGCATATATATATGGTTATCAAAAACAAAAAAACCAGGGTGGTCATAGGCAGGGGATTTTATTCAATCCCTGTATTGACCTTTATATGGCAAGAGATAATAGTAATAGGAGATAATTAAAAGGGTTACATGCAGGTCGGGAAAGAATGTAGCCGAGAGACCACCAAATAAGGGCATGTAAATGAAAATACTTTAAAATAAAACTCATGCTAGGTTAATTAACGTTAATAGTAAAACCCGTACTCCGGGTTCATCGTAACCCCCCCTCATACCGTTAAGGAAAATCCCCGGTTGAAGGAAAGTGTAGATGCGGACCCCGATTTCATAAAAATAAAAGCTTACTGTTGATCTGACCTGTCATCGGTAGGTTCCCAGAAGTCACGCAAGTTCCCTTGCAATTCCCGGATCAGGGACATCTCTGCTGTAGTGGTATGATGCTCTGCTCGTTCGGGGGCCATGGGCGGTTGGAAGCCCGGGCTTGAACGGATGCATCAAAAATACGGAATAGGAAATGCATCGTGGTAATGAAAGGCACTGCACGAATATATATTCCATTGGCAATGATCACATGAAGGTAAACGGGAGCAAACTGTTGTAGGACATTTTCGTGAATCGCCAACATGCTGGATGGAGATCATCCCACGGCGACGGGAGTAAATACTTATGCACTCTAGGCGCATAGCGGATATCTTCTGATCTTTGTGCCCATTGTTTTGAGCATCATTGTTTTGATGAGGGCTTGGATTTCTTCTTTGCAGGTGGTTGGTGATGTAACGATTGATGATTAACCGGGGGGAGGTGGCATGGTACCACCCAGCAGTAGACTCAGTATTAGGAACATTTTGTGCCATTCTAACACCAGTTCCTAGTGCAAAAGAGACGGATTCTTTCTGGATAGTTGGCCTGATTGGTGCGAGGACAAGGCATATCCATTTTGTTGGGTATTGTTTCCAGTACTTCTACCTTAAGCTCCTTTTTCAGTTGGGCTTCTTTCAAATCTTCAATTTCTTGGTCCGGATCACAGGTACCAGCTTCTTGCCCCTTTAATGATGGTGAGGTTTCTGATTCGACCTCCCAAGCAACATCTGCTTCTTCCTGGACCCCTGTAGCCACATCTTCCTATGCCGCTGGTGAGCCTGGAACCGGTCCCCTAGGAGAAGCATATTCATAAGGCGAATCTTCATTGAGAATCAAACAAGGTAAAGAACTGATATAGGATGCATTTTCAGGATCTGGACATATGACTCCTGCACTTTCATTATCTCCTTCGATTTTGGTTCCTGGTTCTTGTTCCAATTCAAGGTTAGTGCTAGTGCCTACCAATGAAGATTCTTTAATTTCCAACCCTTGTTCTACCAAGGACTTCGTATACACATTCTCCACTGCATCGTCTGCATGGGCCTCTGTAAAGTTAATAATGGCCAATTCTTCTTTCTCAATAGTATTATTTTGTTTGATTCCTTGATTTTCAGGATAAACATCCCCTGGTACAACCTGATTGTTTTCCGGAGTATCACAGAAACACTCATATGCCTTTAGCATTTCTTCCAGATTGGTTGGTAACACAATAGTGCCTTTCTGCTCTTACCAAAATTTCTTCTGGCCTGGCTGGAGGTCCTACGTCCTCCTGCTTGCACCGATGGAGGACGTTTTTCCAAGTATTGAAATTGAAAATTATATTTGAACCTTACCTGTAAGGTGAAGAATAATTGTAATTATATGAGCCTTTAGAGTCCCAAAGAATAGGACTATTAGAAGTAAAGTTTATAATCTTACTGAGCTCAGACACCCTATGACAAAGATATTCCTCTGTCAAACCAATGAAAAGCAAAGTTTTTTCCATAATTTATACAACATTATCTCATAACCTATTTTTCCTTACCCCAACACGTCATTAGAGTACCAGAAAAAAACACCCCTAAGCACCGAGGCCCACAACAGAGACCTAGGGCACAGAGGGAGGGAGTCCTACCCTTCGTGACTCCAAAGGCTCATAGAATTATAATTATTCTTCACCTTACAGGTAATGTTCAAATATAATTTTTAATTATATATTGCCTTCTCCGTTACCCTTCAGGGTAGGACTATTAGGAGTTCAAAGCACAGGCTGAGGAAGGTAAACAATGTTAATTGATCCCATCACAATAAAGCATACACCCAATTTTTCACAAGGGAAAAAGGAGAGCCATAAAACAAGACCAGGTACCCAAGCACCGGAAAGCGCAACAACCACCACCCTTTAGAATATGGGGGAAAAAAACCCCAGCAACAACTACTGCAACAGGGCGGCAGCAAATTCAAATTTTGCCGAAATGTTCGCACCCATCCAGCCGCTTTAAAAATGGAGTCCAACGGAGCCCCGGCTGCGGCCGCTTTTGATGTCAAAGCCGCCCAAAAACTATGGGCTCCAAACACCGTGGTGTCCACCCCTGCCTTGAATAAAACTCGTTTAAGCCAACGGGCTATAGTTTGCGAAGAAACAACGATGGGGAACCTGAGTGGAAATAAAAACTTCATTATCCTCACGTAACAGCTCTGTAAGGGATAAAAAGGAACTGAACGCTCGGACAACGCACAACTCAGGAACCTGCGGGTATGCCCGCAGTTGTAATGCCAGTTGGGGCACCCCAACCCTAGACGTCTTCAGCACTGCTGGGATAGGGATGACCAGCTCTATCTGTGCAAGTAATAAATTCTAGCGACATATGTGCCAAGGCTTGGACCCTCAAGGCACCAAGGATCATGAGTAAGGCGGCCAATTTTGCCAACGTCTACCATAAGGACAGGCCCTCATTTGGACCCCAAGATCGAATTTAATCTAAGACTAGCTCAACATCCCATACCAGGTCATACTTCGGATGCGGGGACGCTCGCCGCCACACGGCATGCAACAACTGGCACATTAAAGGCCCACACTTAAACCCTCAACCAAAGGCAGAGAAAAGGACAAGGCTGACCAAGCAGTATTAAGTGCTGCGTAGCCCGAACCCCCAGAATGCAATTTGGCAAGGAACGTAAGCACCGCCGACAATAATTCCTGACCTGAAGGAAAAGGTCGAACACCCAAAAATTGTAGCCAACGGTGCCATACAACTTCATATTGCCGCATTGTTCCCGGTGCTACTGAATCCATCAACATCTCTGTCACCAACGGTGTCCGCCCTAATGCCGGAAACCCCGCCCCGACACCCTGGTCACCAGCAGGCGTAAAAACTGTGCCAGTGGGTGCAATCTGCAATGAAAAGGTGAGCGTAATAAATCCTGACATGGCCCAAACTCCATAGGAGGGGCGCGACATAGGTTTAAAAACCTGGGAAACCAGGCTTGTGCAGGCCAGTCAGGCACCACCAAAATAGCGTCTGCACCTTCCGAATCTATTTTGCGTAGAACCCGGGAAATAATTGGAAATGGGGGAAAATATACCCATTTTTGCCTTAGGGAATGGTAAAAGCATCAATGGCTTCTGCCCCCACTGCCGGACCCCAAGAAACAAATCTTGCGCATTTGGCCGTATGGGGAGATGCAAATAAATCAATGGAGGGGCGTCCCAGTTTTTGACATATTTCCTCAAAAATTTCTGACCGCAATTCCCAATCTGACTCATCGCACGCTTGGCGTGATTCAAAATCTGCTTCGGTATTTTCGACCCCCGGAACGAAGGAAGCGTGCAACCACAGAGATCAAATTTTGCAAAATTCCCATACTTGTTCAGCCACTGTTAACAATGCCTCTGAATGGGACCCCCCAAGTTTATTGACATGGGCTATGGCTGTCATACTATCCATTCTAACTAGGATCGCCACCCCCAACAAAGAAGAGCACCAGAGTTTTAGGGCCTGAAGGCAAGCTAACAATTCCAACACATTAATGTGCTGTGATTGCATGGACATTTCCCAATGACCATGTGCTCTCGCACCCTGGTTAGGAAACACAGCCCCATCCCACAGGACAAGCATGTTTCCAAATTAATCTGGAAACAATCCGGACAAATCGGACACCCAGACTGATATAAATTTGCAATCCACCTATCTAGATTCCCTAATGCCCAAGGGGACAATTGAATTTGGGACTCATACGTTGCCAAAGGATCCTCTAATCGCAAAATTCGATAAAATTCGATCCCATTCCAGTCTTCTCGTATGGATTCTCCCATACAGAAAGGCCGGAGTTGCCGCTGTCAAGGACCCAATAACTTTTAACAATTTTTGCACTGAAAAAGACTCCTCATGCCTCAAATTCCAACACATGTTACGTAACGGTTCAATTTTTCTGGCTGGCAGGGAAATGGTCATAGATTCTGTATTAAAAACAAAACCCAAGTATTCTATCTCCTTGGTTGGTTCCAAAATGGATTTTGCATATTTGATTGTAAAGTTGAGATTCTCCAACAACTTGATTGACTCCTGAATGTTCTGTAAACAGAACCCCTGAGTTGCTCCCACCAAGAGTAAATCATCAAGATAAATGACGGATGGAAAACCTTTTGCTCGCAAATATGCCAAAACTGGGCACAACAATTTCGAAAAAACTATTGGCGTGCAGGACAGGTCAAAAGGCATACATTGGTATTCGTAACGAATACCCTGCCAGTCAAAACACAAAAAAGATCAATGGTCTGGATGAATCGCCACAGAGTGGTATGCATCCGCAAGATCAAGTTTTGCTAGAAAATCGCCAGGCTGTAACAAATTGCATACAGTCCGGCGATCTTCTAATTTAAAAGGCAGCGCTAACACAAATTTGTTAAGTTTTGACAAATTTAAGATCAACCTAATGGAGCCATCAGGTTTTGGTACAGAAAAAATTTGCAAAACAAATTAATCTGACCTTTCCGGTACGACCCTAATTGCCTGTATTTCCAATAATATGTCAATTTCCCCAGAAATTAAATTTGCTTGTTTACTATTGAAAACTATGGGACGGTAGGGTCGCAATTGCACTGGTGGTCCCTTAAAAGGTATCCGCAACCGTCGGACAATGTCCAAAACAATTTCCGGTGCCTGTATAGCCTGCCATGCAATCAAAAACAAAGAAATTCTTCCCGCAAAATGTCTCACCCTCATCACACTTGTGGCGGAGGTGGTGGCTGATCGTTTCGACCACGCGGCAGAAACTCCTTTTGGTTGTTGTTGTTTCTGTTGTTTGCATTGTTGTTGTTGTACCATTGTCTGTATGACCTCCTTGACTGGCGCCAATGGCCCCCTCCCCCGCGATTCTGCGGTGGGGGCCCCGATCCATTTTTTGCACATTCCCAATTGCCACATCGTGACTGTCCCTTTGGATCTGCAGCTTTAGATGTTACTGTCAAAGCCGGCGTCGCCCGAATCTCCTATAAGGTTGCATTCAAATCGTCTCCAAAAAGAAAATTTGAATTCGGAAATTGTTGATCGCATAACCTTGCATATTGTGTTGTCAATATAGGCTTTATTGCTGCTCGTCTGTCCATTGACATCTGGCGAAAGACCGAGGCTACTGCTAAAGAACTAGAAAACATGTTTTCTAGTGCTGTTGTCAACAATAATTGTTGTTCTCGCGAATCGAAGGTCGTAACCACAATATGCATGGCTTTGGCTAAACCCACCATTGCCATTGACAAAAAATTTTGTGGACGTTGCAGCGCCACATCTTTGGTAGCAACCGCTGTTGTCAACGCCTGTTTGATGACGTCATTTAACACAAGGATGGCTAACGGCTTTGCATTTTCTGGCACCAAGCAATGCGCCTTTATTTCCTGTACAAATGGTCGTAAGAGCGGAGTATGCAACGTTTTTAGCATTGGTATAACCAGTCGATCTTGTACTGCTGGTCCGTAAACAGGCTTGTCGTCTAAAGCCCCAAAAACATCCGCGAATACATCCGCTATTGCTGCCTCTTCCTGATTTTGTGGAGGTAAAACTGGCGGAACCAGCAAAATGGGGCCTACCGGTATGTTTTCCACATGCGGCAAATTCGCTGCCATTACTCTGTGAGATGGCCGCTCTAAACTCACCCTGTACAGGGTTAACATAAGAAAGTATGGGGTGGGTGGGTGGAATTTCGAGGTCGTCAGAGATGGAATTCGAGTCAGGTGACTGTCCGAATTCTTTCTCTGATGACACGCGGGCGCCATCTTAGCCCTGGCTACTGACTAGTCTGGATAGGATTGTCAACCAAGCTGGTTGGTTTTCCATTCGTGATATTGAGTTGTGATATTATCTAAGTTCCTATTGTAGTGAGGCGATAAGTGATATGTGAATAAATCTGGCGATTGATAACTATTACAAGAGTAAGTGAATTTCTGGGGAAAAACCTGGGAGTGGGAAAAACGAGCAGCGTTTGGGAAACATCCTTGTAGCACCGTGAGCTACGCATCTTACAACTCCAGTTGCCAATGTGGCCAATGGCAGCAATTCGTTCGAATTATCTGATACTTCTGGAAAAGTAATCGGCGAAAAAGATGGAGAACGGATTCGTTCATGTTTTCGCGACCATTTATTGTAACGCGGAAGAGACCTCGAACGCGACCTCGACCGCATACGGGAGGTTCCAGGACGTGGATCCAATGGGGCGGCGGGAGTAACCGGCAATTCGCTGGCCTCCAGCGCTCGCAAAGTGTCCGTGATCTTTTGGAATTCTTCTTTTGACACCCATTTATCGGGATCAAAAACTACGGGGATCTCATCGTCAGAAGACGAGTCTTCTTGTCCTTCTGCACTGGCAGGATTCAAATTTTCCGACATCTAGTCAGAAAATGACAAGGTATGTTAGCCCCAAGAATATTCAATTGAGAAAATTCAATTTTTTTTTCAAAATAAAGAACATTTTAGAACAAATAAAAATACTTACTCTTAAAGTCAAACCTAGAGCAAGCGAACGTCTGAGCTGCTCAAGACACAAATTTCTAATGACGTGTTGGGGTAAGGAAAAATAGGTTATGAGATAATGTTGCATAAATTATGGAAAAAACTTTGCTTTTCATTGGTTTGACAGGAATATCTTTGTCATAGGGTGTCTGAGCTCAGTAAGATTATAAACTTCGCTTCTAATAGTCCTACCCTGAAGGGTAATGGAGAAGGCGATATATAATTGATGTTTGGCACAGGAAAACGTTTATTTCCTGACATCAGATGAGGAACTGTTCTATCAAGACTCATTTTCCATTTGTAAATAAGGTTGAATGGCTTGGAATATTCGTCCCCTTTAAGTCTCCCAATTTCTAAGGTAATTGATTTCTTTATTCTAGTTCTCTTCTTTTGCTTCAGTACAATGTTTAATGGTCTCTGCAGTTTACTGTTAATCAGTTGGTGTTGGAAAACACAGTGAGATCCAATTGAGACTAAAAGCTTTTCTTCATTTGAAGTCCCCACTCTGGACCCTCTTTTATTTTTCTTTGGTCGAGCCTTTTTTTATTACAGGGCCACATGTATGACCCCACATGTAATAAAAGAGAGGGGTAAAATTCATGCCTGATTGTGGTTTTGGTAGGAGTTTTAGGAGTGGTAGTGAACTGGATATCACCATTTTATCCCCCCAGGAATTCCTCTGTAACAACCATTTGTTTGTTCTAAATTTAGCCATCTTTTTCTTCAATAGGTTTCAAGTAACATCTTTGGGGAAATTCTTGGAAATGATCTGACCTTTTCTTGTATGGATTGTTATGTTCTGGAATCTGATGAAGGTCAGTTTATGTCTGGTTGGCAATGAATATTTGCCTGACCTGGTTTGGTTTTCTGACTCTTCCATAACTTCTAATCTCCCCAGGATTTCTCCCTTGAGTTTTTGATGTTGATTGCCACCAACCACCATATCCTGTAAAGTTAAGATGGACGCCTGGCTATTGTTTACTTTCTTTTTGTAAGCCTTCTTGCTGGAATAAACCAGGTATTCATCAACTTGATTGAGATTAATACAGTAAAGTCCCAACTCTTTCCAGGCCCTATATTGGCTGTTTATTCCTTGTACTTGTCCTGTGACCCCTGCCTTAATGTAATTGCTAGTTAGGTCTTTTCTACAGTTTTCATCAACTTTCTTTTTCCAGGATTTCTTCACCGTATTGGACCTTTTGTGCAGCTCCAAGGATACAAAATTTTTCAGGCCATGCTGCCCAATTAGGGTAACAAATACTACTTCCTCGGCTCTTGGCTGGTCAACCTTAACCCTGACCACTACTTCTAGCTTCCAGTTAAAGGGGCCGGTTTTGGTCTCACCTAGGGGCCTCATCTTTTGGGTTAATATTGATCCTCCATAGTCCTTCTCCAGTATGGTATTTACACCATCCGTGTCCTCTTTACTTTCAAGGACCAAGTTATTCTCTGATGCCAATAATCTTTCTAATTTTTGGTCACTGAACTCCCCTTCCCCCATGTTTTTTGCACTTGTAGATGTTGGATGTTTAACCCTGCCACCTTTCCAGTTGCCCAGTGGCTGGGGCCATTTTTCCAGCAATTTATCTGCCCCTGGTCAGGTAGGTTCAAGAAATTATTTGCATCGGGATGGGTGCCATAGACAGTATTTGAGTATAGGCCAGAAACTCGTGTAATAACTCGATATCTGATTGAAACTCATCATTATTATAAAAGGGTGGTGGGTCCGGATGCCTGGGAATCAAATGCAAAGGCACTTGATTTTTAAATGCCACCCGGGTGGCCTGGGCCACTTTAAAGAATGTAGTCCTAGTGATGTTAGCTCTTGCGGGGTGTATTTCCCGTAAGAAGTCTAATTGGTAGAAGTGCATTAAAGTTATCTCAGCTTGTAATCTAGGCCATTCCGGAGCTAGATTACGGTATTGCCACTGCACATAAGGTTTAACGACATTATACATGTGGATGTATAAATCCTGACTGTGCTTTCTATGGCAGCTTGGATTCTGGGGATTAGTTGTTCAGTACTGATAGTGAGGAACTGTACCAGTGTCCTCCTTGGTCCTTGATGGAGTCTTGAGTCTCTGGGGGGCTTGCAAGAGTGCTGCTAGTGTCCCTCCCCTTGTAGGAGTATCCATTGCTCTTCCTTGTGAGGAAAAATCCATTTTCTTGGCAAGCTCTGGTGGAGTCTGTGATGGTCCAGGACCATCATCTAGATTTATGATAAGAGGCCCGGGTATTCTTGGGGCCTCCTGTCCATCTTGGCTAGCCACCCCAGAGCTGGGCTTAGGAGCTATCCATACTGGTTTCCTTACTGGCTCTGGTGGTACCTTCACCTTCTTCGGAGCTCTGGCTTGCTTGACTGGTGCAGCCATTCTGGGATTGGGTCCCGTTTTCTTATTTGCATTCTCACCTCCACCTTCAGACAATGGCCTCCTTATCTTACTGGTTCGTGTGAGGGACTTGACCGAAGTCTCGCTTGTTTAAGATGGGAGTGCAAATGGGGTCAAGTCACTAAAGTGGTATTGCCCTAAACTTACTGATCTGGCAGGATCCCATAGTTGATAAGTGAAGGGACCTAGAACCTTAGTAATGCTGTATACCCCATCTCTCTTGGGCATAAACTTTGCGGAGATACCCTTTGACTTAGCACTAATGGCTCTAGTTTTCAGGAGAACAGTCGCCTGTTTGATAGACCGGGGCCGGGGATATCGGATCACTTTGTCTGTCTCAGAGGGCATCTTGTGCTGTCTCCATTTTGTCTCTCGCTTGTAACATGGTAAGGGACAACTCCCTAAGAAATTCGGCCACAGAGGTTCGAATAAAAGTGAGGTCATGACAGTATGCATTAAAGTCTAGCAGTGAATCCCGGGGTTGTTTCATCTCTCCCAAAGGTGAGGAGAGAGGAGTACCCGGTCACTGAGCTTGGGGTGGAGTTCATAGCCCATCTAATAGTAGGGAGGTGCACATCCCAGGAGTTATGGAGATTTTTCACGGCTATACCCATTTTATATTTGAGATCCCAATGTTTCCTCTCCACTTTATTGGGTTGAGGATGATAATTGGCAATAAACTGTAGAGCAATGTGCATACTCTGAGCCACCTGTTGTATCACTGATGAATGGAATTGTGTCCCGTTATTGCACCTCAGGCTCTTAGGAAAACCATAACGGAGGAAAACTTCTTTTACGAGTATGGCCGAGATGTTCTCAGCTTTTGCATTAGGCATAAGGAAAGCCTCCATTAACCCTGATGCCAGATCCATGGCCATAAGAATAAAATTATTCCCATTAGGTGTTTCTGGTAAGGGTCCAAAAAGGTATATGGCTGTTATTTCGAACCTCTCTGGAATTCTAGGGGATAACATCCCGTGACACCGCCGTGTTTGCTGGCTTGAATTTCTGGCATTCTACACAAACATGTATAAACTCCCCAACATCTTGGTGCATCCCTGGGCAGTAGTACTTGATCAGGATGTCTTGGCAAGTCCCCTATATCCTGGGATGCGAAGCCTCCTCTGTTGAGTAGTTCCAACGTATGATTCGAGGCACCATGCTCTCGGGAACCACTAAGCGGGGTTCCAGTGACTGTTGCCCACTCAGGTGCCTATACAATACTTGGTTGATCAGCGTATATACCCTCGTGAGTTGCACATGTTGCTCTAGTTGGTCTTTTTCTGAATCTGATTCCAGGGCAGAAATAATTTTGGCCCATCGAGGATCGTCCAGTTGGATTTTCCGGAATTCATCCTCGGTGATCGGCTCCTCATCAATTAACAACTGGTGTACCAACACTACGGGAGTGTCCTCTCCTGGAGGTCTGGAAAGTAGATCAGCGAGTGCATTCAGATGATGCACTCAACCTCATAGTCATAGTTCTGTACCTCCAGAGCCCACCTGGCTAGTCTTCCGGTGGGGGAGGATACTGTCAGTAGCCATCTTAAGGGTCAATGATCCATATGCACCACAAAATGCAGACTGTCTATATAATGTCTGAACTTTTCAATCGCCCATATGACTGCCAGGGCTTCCCATTCAATAGTTTAGTAATTCCTCTGGGCTGGATTTAGCTGCTTAAAGGTATACTTTACAACTCTTTGTACTTCCCCATCCCCTTGGACTAGTACTGCTCCTAATGCAACTCCACTCGCATCAGTGTACAATCAGAACCCTTATGTGAAATCAGGTTGAGCTAAAATAGGGGCATTATACAGCTTTTCTTTTAATGCATTAAAGGCCCCTTGACACTCCGGAGTAAAATTAAATGGTACATTCTTCTTCAACAAAGCATTAAGCGGAGCTGCTATCTCAGCTAGGTTGGGAATGAATTTCCCAAACCATCTGCATTCTGAGACAAAGGATTTGATCTGCATCACATTCGTGGGGTATTTCATTTCTAGCACTGCCTGTACTTTTTCTGAACAGGGTTTAATACCTTCTGCTGACAGATAATGTCCCAGAAATTTAACCTCTGCTTAAAAAAATGACATTTTTCACTTTTCAAGAAAAAGTTGTTCCCTCATTTGGATAGATACTTTCCGCAAGTCCTTCAGATGTCCCCCGAAGGCTTCTGAAGTAACAATTAAGTCATCTTGGAAAGGATCTGTATCCACTTCTGGTATCTTCCTCACCATTTCCTCTACTACCTTCTGACAGTGAGCTGCAGAATTGCGTGCTCCCATTGGCATTCGAGTATATCTGAAAAGGCATAGAGGAGTGGTAGTAGTAAAATACTTTCTTGATTCTTCTGATATGGGAATCTGCTAATAGCAGTTTGTCAAATCGTGGGTTGACATAAATGCTTTTCCCCTTATCCTGGCCAGGATATCATCTATCCTGGGCAAAGGGTAGGCATCCGGGATAGTTTCTTTGTTTAATCGTCTAAACTCAGTAATGAGACGGAAGTCCGTTTTTTCCTCATTTTTAGGTACCAACAGGGAAGGAGCTGCCCAATCGGACACACAAGGTTCCAAATACCCCCTTTTGCAGTAACTGGTTAATCTTTTCATCCATGATTCTCCTTTTTGCTGGTGACAGGGTATAGGGTCGCTGTAAACTAGGTTTGGCCCTAGGTTTAATCTCTATAACCTGAAGTGTCACTAGCATGTCCGGTAGGTTCTTCAAATAGGTCTGTAAATTCCTCGAGTAACTTTTCCACAGCCTGTCGTTGTTCTGCAGTAAGTAGCTTGGCTTCGACTTCCTGCAGTTCGATTTGGCAGGTTTGTAGGGTAATGTGAACTTCCTCCAAACCATCATTGTCTTCACCCCTTTTTCGGGGGGGGGGGTATTCCCTACCCCCCTGCATCCACCAGTCCTTCCATTTCTCGGAGTGGAGGTTATTTGTAGCCTTCAAACCTGTAAGAATGCACGGTAGGATCCCCATGGATCCACCATTTACGAGTATGGTGATCTATCCCTATCCCTACTAGTTCCAAGAAATTTAAGTCTAAGAGTACGGGGGTTCCTATAAAAAATGGGATTAAAACCATTGGGAGCATCACTTGGTGTCCTGCTATGTCCACCTCCACTCTGGTATGATACACATCCACACACCTATCCTGATGATCTTCTAATAGTACTGGACACGAGTATGGGTGTAGGGGTATCCCTTTCTCTCTTAGGAGAGTGAACATATCATGTCCTCCTAGGTAGGTGTTTGAGCCCCCATCCAATACTGCCTGGACTAGTATGCCTTCCACATCCACATCCACCACTATCAATGACCTGGAGCTTAGGATTTCAGAAGGGTTGTATTGAATGATGACCGGATCTGGTTGAGTAGATAGGAAGTTGGATCTCATGATACAGGCTGTCGCTGCGGAATCTCGACCTTTCTGCGTCAAAATTGTTTAGGGAATGACCACACGGTCACTCCTGGATATCCACACACATGACACTTTTTGGCTTTTTCCTTTTCAGTGTGTCTTTGAGGAGGGATGTATACTACCCTCCTTCTTAACCGTTGGGGGGGGGGGTTCCTCATACCAGTAGGGCATTTGAATGCCTGATACTGTCCCTGTTTATGATAGTTTTTTTATTGGCTTTTTCCATTCTCCTTAGACTGGTTACTGTTAGGTCTAATAGTATCGGACATGCCCCTTTTCGACTCTAACGTCTTAGTTTTAGAGGACACCACCAGTATTACGTCTTAGTTTTAGAGGACACCACCAGTATTTTTGACTTCTGAGTCCGGAGAGCTAAAATCTGTAAACGATCCCCCAATCCGGATCCCTTGTCCTCTTGAGGCCATCACCCTATTTGTTTTAATCTCCTTTTTATTAGACTAGCTTCCTCGATAAGAACATCTAAGGTGTAAATTTTGTCCACATTAACATCATGATGGATGAGGGGGTGGAGTCCCCCCTGGGTAATCTCCACCTTGGTGATTTCTTCCAGTTCCCTATCAAATTCTGCAAATTTGTCATTCATAAGTACAAAATAGTCAGAGACTGGGTCCATACTTGGGTCCACATATGAATGCCCCTGAGTTCAGTTTCCCACCATCGGCATGCCTCTCCTTCTAATAACCACAGTAGGGCATCTAGCATATCCTTATCTGAGATATTTCTCTTGTTGCGAATGGATTGGATGGTGGTCATCCACCCTTGGAATTCCTCCCTGATTCCCTTAAAGCTCTTCACTCTTTGGAAGGCCTCCATCACACCATTTCCTTTATGGTGACCTTGGCCAATAATCCCCGAATTAGGAGGTACTGGCTCAGTTCCTTGGATAAATCTCCCTCCCCTGGAATTCTCGGAAAGGTCCGGAGGGTGTAGACTACGCTCTCCACCGCCTGTCCATGGGTCACTAGGCAGGGGTCCCATATGGTCCTTGGTTCCCCCTGTCCCTGTTACTATTTGTGGCCAGGCACTCTTTGGGATTCCTCGAGGTGTTATTGGAGATCTCCATAGGAAGGGGAAAGTCTACTGCCATATCCATTCCTAGGCCTGGAGATTCTTCCCTCTGACATTCCGGTATGTCTGGGACAGGTGCCAACTTAGACATTACCTGCAGAAGTTGATCCCTCATGCCCCCCATTTCAGACATTTGGGCTTGTATATTCCCCACCCCCTCAAGGACTTGAGAGAGAGACAAAGTAGATTCCCCCTTCGGAAGAATGTTCCTCCTGGAGATCCAAGGGAATCTCCAAAAACTGCATTAGGGCATTCCAATGGATAGGGCTTTCCTTAAAGACCTGTAACTCTTTGGGAGAATTCCCTCCCTTAATCCACTGGTAGCTTCTCATTCACTTGGTGTGTGGGAAGCCATTATGCAGTTTAGATTTATGAAACTTTATAGTCTCTAACCTATGATCTTTGTATTCATTAGTAACACTTGCGGGTTTCTGTACAGCAACCCAGCAAGTAAAGAAAATCCTATATATAAATTGTACCCGTATTTCGGAAACAAAACTTCTTATTTTAAATAAGGGCAAACACTCCCTCCTCTAAGGGTGAGTTCCCGTCCCAGTGAATATGAGGGAGGTATATCCCTGAATTCCCAGGCCCCACATTGGGCGCCATTTTTACGCCATACAATATTTTTTTTGTATAGGAAAATCAATAAAGCACTAGTACTCATATTTAGGTAGTACTTAATTTTAACATTTGGATCTGGCAGTTGAAATACAATTTCAAATTTCAAATTCACGTTCCAAAGTTTTTGTATTTCAAATTTGCATTCCAAAAGTTTGCGTATTTCAAACACTAGAGCCTGGACTGAGAATCCGGCTCGATGGAAGAGTTGTAAGAGTTGCCAGTTGATGTCTGTTTTTTTTCAATTTCAAGTGTGGAAATAAAAAAGCTTAGATGAAGCCTTGTTTTGGCTGCAGTACCAACAACATAAATACCAAGCATTCACTGCACACATATCCATCAAGTGAAAAATGAATAATGATCTTGCATTATGTGTCAATTTTATAAAGCTCAACCATCATGTTATGTAAGTCAACACCTACCATGAAAGAGTTATAATTCTTCACAATGGCTGGTCTTTGAAATGGGATGTATTTCTTGGTTGTTGCTGACCAGCACTCAATGTCATGTAATGGGTTGCATCCAACGAAAGAAGAAACTAGTGTGAGGTTTTGACTTCGGGTTTTCAGATTACAACCAAAAAAGGCAAGGCCATAACTGGTTCTAACCAGTTATGTAAGCCCTGGAATGTTAATTTCGTTGTTTATGCTAATGAGCAGTGACTTGCTCATTAGCTGAATTCCAATTTAATTTTTTATTTTACCTCTAAGGGTCAGTAATGAATGTTTAATTGGGTTTATTGAATTTTTGGGCTATAAAAGCTCATGTTAATCTCTGTTTCCTGGTCACAAGTGGCCAGGCAAAATCCTGGTCAGTTTCTTATTTACTTTGGGATATTTCTGATTACGTTAATTAACACTCGTCACCAGTGCAACTGGGTTTAGTTTGTTGTTTAAGTTAATGCAGTTTGCCTTTGTGAGAAAGAATTGTGTACCAGTGAGGTGAAGAGAATCCGCAAATAAAAGTTTTGCTTATGCAAAGTACGTGAGTGGGACTCATTTACTTCAGAACATTAAGAACAGAGTGATTTTAGTGAGTTCAGTAAAGGACTGGGAGTCCTACCATTTAAGAATTGCAGCTTCCTGTGCCGGTCTTGTCCGCAGCTTAGATTCTAGGTGTTGAGGATCCGGAATTCCTGGCACTACCGCCAGCATGTAAGAAACAGTAAAATTTGTGCTTGAACTGAGTTCCCCCCCCCAAACCTCACACTAGATAAAACTCATTTGTTGTCGAACCACTTAACTGAAGTAATGTTATTGCTAACTTGATTTTAAATCAAAAGCTTCTTTCTCAATTTGTTGCAATTCTCTATCTGATTTCAAAATGCAATTCGGCAATCTGTTGGATTGTACAGTTCAAGTGGCTGGAAATCCACCTTCTTGTAATTTATTGATAAGATGGTAAGAGCAGAACCAATTATCAATGCAAACTTTAAAATGTTTTGTTTAGAACATGTTCTATCAAATGTATGACAATGTTACCACTATTTCCAAGGTTCTTTGTTGATGCAATGCTTTCTTCCCCAACATAGATCTCAGTCATTTATAATGCCACTGATGGAAGCTCTTGCAAATACTTTAATTCTTCATCTATGAGGTTTGTTTTTGATGTAGGCCTACTTCTTCAATCCACTTTTGCCTTTGAATGGTATAATGAACTTATTTATGGAATTGTGCTCGTCTGGCTCAACTTTTCTGAAATTAACTTGTATTGATACAAGATTAAATTTAATCTTGAATAGCTTGTCATATCCTGGCCATC